>JADGIL010004966.1:6134-19575 GCA_020352625.1 Cactoblastis cactorum | reverse complement strand
GACAGACAGACAGACAGACAAAAATTTCCAAAACTGCAAATTTGTTATCTGTATCGATAACTAAGTATATTCCACAAAGAATTTTCAAAAAATATCCAATGTACAAATTTCGCTCTTCTACAGTTTTATTATATGTATGGATAATCATTTAAGCGGCTTTCTTCAGTATTTGTGGCATTAATTTTACCTAAATTCATTTCAAATTTATATTACCTCTACATCGATAATATTCTTAGTGAGTGACATTAATGTTAGAAATTCCTGTGCCGAATGGTGCTTTTCGTATACTAAATTTCCTTGATATTGTTATTTCTTAAGTTTAAGCGAATATTAGACATTAAAATGAAACAAATTTAACGTAACGTTATTTTGTTTAGTGATTAAACCGCGATAAAATCCGTTAAATTTGTTTCATTTTAATGTTCCTTGATATTGGTCTAGGAGATTTCTAAGATGGTCAGAACTCAATTGATAATAAATATTCTCATACCGGTTCATACACTTCTACAGACTACAGGCATAAATTTCAACCTCTCATTTTTGTCGGAACTTAAAAACCTCTATTAACAATTTTGAAATTAAATTCGCTCTCTGTAAATGCTTTTAAAACAAGACACCCGCTCAGCTATCTACAATCTCAAAGCTGAAAGATAAGGCACGTTAAACACTCTAGAGAAGTCTGGAGAGGCTTATTCAAATAGAAAGCCTATACAAGGAAGTCAGGTTACGAGAAACTAATATTTCATGTGGTCAGGACATTTGGAGTCCGTATCTGTTCTAAATACTCGCAACATTAATTGAAAATAAGTTAATTTTGTACTGACTCAAAGCACTAGAATCGTCTGCAATGATGATGACTAATATACGTAGATATTTTTTAAGATTTCATAAAAACATTTTATTATTTAGAAATCTCGTTTACACTTTGAAACAACGAATGAATACGTAAATATGTTAATCACTGTCATTTTTTCTAAAGATAAAATAAAACATACCAAGTAATAAGTTATGAAAAGAAAGATTTTTACTCAATCTTTAACTTTAACGCACAAATCTTTTTGCCTACCCTTATTCAACAATGCAAAATAACATAATTAAGTGTATTTACATAGCAGACAATGAATATCACACAGTCGCAACCGATCCTAAATAAATAACGTTGTTACTAAAACAGTCCGACTCCTTGCAAACTGTGCAAAATGTTTAAATTTAACCTCATATGCTAGACAGCATGTTTAATGAGTTCTACTGCTATGTGAACCTAATCCAGAACAAACTGGGGACATCGCCATAACTAGTTAGTTGAAACTCAATATAATTTACATATTAAACAGTAACATTCCCCTGATACCATACGTTATTCAATTTGTAAGGGTATTCACCGCCTTCCTCAATCATGTTAGAGTGACATCTTTGTACGTTAGCAGACGTCGAAAATCAATAAGTCATTTTATCATTTGGAAATACTGAAATAATTCCATCACAAACATTTATGAATAAGCATATATTGGCTTCAGTCGTTTTGTATGAATGTAATTTACGCCAATGTTATCCACTATTCTCACGAGAAATTGTAAACAAACAATAATAAGAAGATAATAGCTTTTAGAATTTATATTTTAATATAATCTAAACATTTCAGTAAAATAAATTTAACAAGTTGAAGACAAACACAGTGCAAATACGAAATTTTTCCATTATTAATATAAAAAGAAAAACCATCTGTGGCTCGGCAACTGGGACAATGCAACGTAACCACAAATTAAATCCATTCATCAAAATAAAGTTAGTACAAAAGTACCGCAGCCAAAGGCATTGTGTTTGAAATGTTTAGTGCTAAACAAATCAATAGATTAATAATTTTATTTAGATTTTTAAATAGATTTGGGTAACTGTGTTTCAGAAAAATGCTTTTTGTTAAATATTTTGAATATAGAACCGATAAATGTTGAATAAAATGCATCGTTTTGAAATGACTTCATGAATTAGAGATGTTGGCGTTTGATTTAAATGTTGTATTAAAATATATGGTAAATCTAGTTTCCAACATGGTTTTTAGAATGCATACAATATTTATAACTAGCACCACCAGCCACAGGTAACTTAGAAAGATACTCCTAGAATCGTGATCGATAAAAAAGTGGGAAATGTAAAGAAACATTTTTCATTGAATATATGTATCCACATTCCCTTTCTCTGTTCGCCGCTATTTACTTCCAAAAAATTGTTTAAGCCAATGACTTTTACCCCTATCAATAAGTATCCATACTTATGTATCTTAAACTGTAGTAATTTTAGTCAATCTTTTTAGCGTGATGACAACTTAAGAAGACATGATGACAACAACTTAATTCATACAACTTATATAAAACCTACTCATATCATCATATATGACATGTGTATTTGCTGGAGTCACTATTAATAAATTATATGTACATACATATATATTAAAATAGTAGCATACCTTAGTTTAGACTAAATACAAGTAACTAATTTATGTATTAATATCTATTACATACTGTATTTAAAGCACATTTTAAAACAAATAAATGATTCTAATTCTATCTGTTACTGTCCTTATTTTATGTCCAGTCCAGACCGCTCGCTCGCGGTTAGACATACATCGGCACTAATTCGCCTCCGCTGAAATTTATTGCCCCCATGTGTGTTTTTATTCCGCTAGATTGAAATGAATCTTTTGATTTACAACTTTGCTGTTCATTTTTTATTCAAGTAAATTCTGCGCTGACATGACATGTATTGTTCTTTTCCTTGATATAGTGACAGTATTTTGTTTTGTGAATTAAAATTACAACGTTATGAGGCTATGACTTTGTTATGGAGACAGATCTGGTTCATTTCTGACTAAAACATTGCAATTTATTATATGTAATTATTATTTCGTAATTCATTGGGCACACAGTTTACAATATTTTATATTTATCTGTAGTACTTACCATTAATGCCAAGATAATTGTTACTGACTAATGAGCTGCTAAGCAAACTAATTAAAGTTATTATAGAACTTTTAACACCTGAATTTTTAATAAGTTAATCTATTACTATCACCACTATCTCAACGATATTTATACGTAATTAGAGAACATATCCATTAACAAGCCCCCAGGCCTGTCGAAATTGGGCTTCTGAATTCGCGCGGCACTAATCCTCCCCGGCCCACCTCTCCTGTTACACATTAATTGAAATCCATATGCTCTCGGGAAACTGCACTTCAGCAGTAAATAAATCACAACCCCGGCAATCTCTAAATAACACAGTGCAGTGAACAATTTTAGAATTGAAGTTTTAGCTACAGCTATCAATCACTTTGAGGTTATATGTGTACGTGTAACTTTTGCTGATAGATCCAATTTGCGGTTTATATTCACGGAGCTTGAAACACGAACCTTCGGTTATGTAGATGATGATTGAAGGGCAATAGTATATCATATTACAGTACCTACTTATAAGCTTATCTAAACTACTCATGATTCAAATACGTTAACTACATATGTATGCATGCATAATCCTGAAAGTTTATTCAGGTGCACATGTTCTGTTCACACTCGATATGCATACTGAATAGAATTAGTTAAACTAAATTGACCAAATATGTTGGATTTATTGCCGGGTATTTTATTCGTTTACCGAACGTTGTGCTAGTTTTACAAATATTCTGACGAAAAACATTTAAAAATTTTCACATATAATTATATACATATATAATCATGACTATTCATATAACTTAAATGAAAATCTAATCTCATCACTTTCGCCCACAGGTATGAGAATCTTAGTCATGCTACTTTTGGATACGTTGCCGATGCTAGGTAACGTTCTTCTTCTGTGCTTCTTCGTATTCTTCATATTTGGTATCGTCGGAGTACAACTATGGGAAGGGATCCTGAGACAACGCTGCGAACTAGTGCTTCCACCTCACGTTAAAATACCAAAGTACGTTATTACATTTTTATTACCATGCTAATCGCAAAGGACTTAAAAATCATTTCTAGAATTCATTATAAATAAGTTAGCGTTGATTTATAAAATAGAATTGACAGATTCATATTTAATTAACGTCGAATTTGACATGTTATGTGGATGAAATGGTGACTGAAATGAGTTTTTCATATTGTTCCACTTGCTCGAAAGCGCTCGTCTTAGCGGCACGTCCCATGCTAACGTTGACTGCATGCAATATTTAACGCTTTCATCCCACGGGCACATCCTCGGCTGCTCTGTCATTTTAATATTTTACATTTTATCGTTATATGTTTTTCATGGTTACTAACATCAATTTTGTATCGCGCATGACAAAAAAAGTTAGCTTATCGCCATTAATGATTTATACACATGTTAATATTGCATTCTGTCAATACTCACATTGGAACGAACATGATGAATAACATGTCAGTACACGCATGACCATTCGGAGGTGTAGCAAAATTAATTTCAATATAATTAGATATATTTTTAAATTGTAACGTTTGGATTTAAAATTTTGCTACATTGTAAGATTGGTTCACGGCAATCAAACATAGTACAGTCATAATAACCATCATATCAAATGAAAACAACAAATACAGTAGTCATAGATACATAGTCAAATATAGATTTTTTTATTTTATTTAAGTAGTACATTCTACACTGTAATCATAAAATGTGTATTGTCCAATTCATGTCATTGTCTCAATATTTTCTTTGGATGTTTATTACGATAACAAATTTAATAACTAACTAATACACATTTTGAGATAGGCAGAACTAATAATTAGATTTTAGGTACATGACACCGTCACCGCTTCCTAACTTTATGTTCCAGAGACCTGTCCGAATGGTACAGAGTGCGCGTCAGAGTGAACTCGTAAGGATTTGCGATAACATTATAAATGTTTCTATTATGAACATTGAAAATTGTTGTTTCGTGTACCTTCCCACATCTGCCGTCCAGATGTGCTTCTGTACTCGCTTCCCGCACACGAACTGGTAGTTTGATTATTAGGAAAATATATATTTATTTTATCATTATTTTCGTGAAATATAAATTGGTATTATTTAATCGGTTGGCAAAAAAGTACTAACCTAACCTACACGTAACCAGCAAATGTTTGATCAGCCAAAGTATCTACTTTGTCCTGCAAGTACTACCAAAAATAAATTACTGACTATAGTTATTCAGTTATCGAAATATGGGTATCATTCGCCATTATTAATAAATCAAAACATATCAAGAACTGCCAGTTTGTATTGAATCGGATAAAATATAAGTAGCTCTATTGATTTCCTCTACAGTATTATCAATATAAGAAGTAATTTTTATATATTCGTACTCTCACTGACTATTTCTCCGCAATAAATACAATATAATTATCCTTAATAGTTCGCACATATGAATACTGCAAATTAGTTGCAGATTCGCAACCAAAATATTTATGTTTACATTCCTATACATATCTTCATACACTTATTCTTTGTCAAACTGTCACAAGCTTAACTATTCTTGAATTTCAATATCTACATGAAAAAATAAAAGCAAACATTTTGGATACAAAATACAGCAACCACTACTATGATTACTAAAACAACCACAATATTTGAGCAATGCTCTTTTTTTTACATAAATTGCAACACTCATCTAGGTATAACGATCCATATTGCTTCCCATTTCAATACAAAACGACCAAGGGCATCGTTACGCTATTTGATGTTATCTCTCGTGTTAGTATACCTACATACTCATGGTCATGTATGGCCTTGTTTAACATTTTAGCACTATGCACACAAGATACATAGTCCTCATATAGATAATACCTATCTCATTCCATTTATTTACCAAGATCTGCGACAACACACCGTATGTCATAATTCGTAAAATCCGAGTTCTCCACTATTAAAACGCTAAAGAGACATTTGAAAAAGTTGAAGAGCACAATAAAACCCTTACAGCTCATCAAGAGAACAAGGGCCCTAACGACCGTCCGCCAAATGATGTGGGTTACAGCTTACAGCGTGTTCCGCCGAGACCACCGCTACGTGATAACGACCTCTGGGCCACTGGCGTTAATCTTACCAATCCACTAATATTTGCCCGGCCTTTCTGAAACTCTATTAGCACTTCCATTCGAGAATTAATTGATCCTAACTTAGATCAATTTACTGATTATCTCAGCCAATGCTTCCGATTTAGCATGTTGCATGTGATATCATGTGCTACAAATGCATGATTTTATTATAGATGCTTGCAACATTCTTCATTTATTATGTCAATTTTAGAATAGGAGTGTTAATCATCTCATGCTATGTTAGAATTTATTTTAAAACATTATTTTGAAACTCATCCAAATCATAATATGTGGTAGTAAAAAAGCACCATATAAATTTCATTTTAATGTGGAGTTTTATGACAGAGGGAGGCAAACGAGCAGGCGGGTCACATGATGTTGAGTAATCACCGCCGCCCATAGACACCTGCAACACCCCGGGGGTTACCGAAGCATTGCAGGCCTTTAAGGGATTTATATGCTCTTTTCTTGAAGGTTCCGATGTCGTATTGGTCCGGAAATACCACTACAAGCAGGTCGTTCCATAGTGTGGTCGTACGTGATATGATAAAGTTTCTTTTAAAACTAATTTATGAGTAATATTTCACACAAAAACATCTTAGTACGTCTAAACAGGAAAAACTTGCAAATAAACTATGGTTAAGTAATTCGACAATAAAAAATAAATTTCTCAAAGGCGTTAAAATATAACGTGTTAATTTGCTGTTAAGTTGAACTAATGGAGCTAAATTCCTTTGTTAGTTATGTCTTCGATAAATTCAAACACAACATTAAAGATATCTTATTACGACAACAAAGCACGTAACCTGATAAAAGCTTTCATTGAAGTCAGTCTCTCTTATTATTAGGAGCCGTATTTCACCTAATACCTTCAAAAGAATGAGAATAGCGTAATCTATTGCTACAGGTACAGCTACAGTACTACAGGTATTTTTTCTTTCTCACAGCATTTCCTTCCACTACGAGTTTTCGAAAGAGTTGGACTACATTTGCACTACCCCGGCCGATAGTGGAATGCATACATGTGGAAACTTCCCGCCGTACCGTTACGGGAGTTTGGTGTGTAATGAAACAGCTAAGCCATACTCATACAACTATCCTACAAACACGTCCTGCGTTAACTGGAACCAGTATTACACGAACTGCACGCAGAGAGGCCCAAATCCATTTCAAGGCACAATTTCCTTTGACAATATTGGCCTAGCTTGGGTCGCCATATTTTTGGTAAGTTTTTTTTTTATCCTTAACTAGATTTTCTATTATAGTTTTGGTACAGTAAAAGCAATATTAATTAATGTCATGACTAGTAGATTTATTTAAAACACAGAAGAATCTAAAAAATATTACTCGATTATACATATATAATGTGTTATGTAAGCGAGTTTGTAAATCGTCTGGAAAATTATATCTGATCGCTTCTGAGTATTTTATGTTTATGACGGACTGGTTTAATAATTTTATGCATAGCTTACGTAGCAAACTATTAATACGCTGGTCGTCATCGCATTATTGCTTCTAGCTCAATTGGACACTATATTTTGAGCTGCGAAGAATAAACAATATCTAGTCTAAATATAGCATCGAACACAAGAAATACGACCTACTTTTCTGTTTTAGTGATATTTGTGATTGTCAATTACATTATGTGAAAGATTACCCATTAATGTTATGACACTGCAGTAAAGATATCAAAACTGAACCATTACGGTTTTATAGCTGAGCCATTTCGGTTCATTTAATTTCGGTCTTGCCCCTTGTTACTCAGATTAAAATATTATATATATTGCATATAGACAGACAGACAAATATTTAAAAAATAGTTTTATCTTTTATACTATGCTGTATTTATCTTCTATGTACAGTCGTAAACCACTTACAATATTCTATTATTAAAAAAATTCGTACTACCAAACCGAAAAGCTTTTTAGTGAGTATATTTTCAGGTAATATCGCTAGAAGGATGGACAGACATAATGTATTATGTACAAGACGCGCACAGCTTCTGGGATTGGATCTACTTTGTCCTACTTATTGTGGTTAGTATCTGTAAGATTTCTCATAAAGTAATAATTGCGGAATCTTCAATGTAATATACTCGTATCTGAAAATCTATGCAATTACTAAAACATAACATAAATTCGCAGATCGGTTCATTCTTCATGATTAACCTATGCCTGGTCGTAATCGCAACTCAATTCAGCGAGACCAAAAAGAGAGAGATGGAACGCATGAGAGCTGAAAGGGCCAGATTTACTTCTTCCTCAACCCTGGCTTCCTCCACTAATAATAGTGAACCAGCGACATGCTATGCTGAGATCGTTAAATACGTCGCCCATTTGTGGAGGCGGTTCAAAAGGAGAATGGCTAAGAAGATCAGGTATATTTAATTTGGTAGCTTATTAATGGGCTGTTTTTGAAGATGATCCAATTTGCGATAGTGGAAAATTTCATTTTAAAAATTTCGAATTATAGTTAATTCTTTCCTGATACCGGATTTAAACAACAAAATCCCGGCGTTTTGTGTTCTTATTGTTTACTTAATAAATTATAAATTTCCATGTCCAATGTTTAGTAACTTATAAATCTAGCCAAAGCGAGCTCTTGTTATCTTAGAACCCAATTCATTTTTGTGGAAAATTTTACATAAAATATAACACAATGGTTTGGTTATCATAAGTAAAGACATTGAAATTCATGTCTAAATGTGATTTATATACCACTCGCAAACTCTTAAAGAAAACAGGTAGTTTCAAAAGACAAAATAAATATTAAGCTGTGATTTTGCTGATTGCAAGTCAATATAATGTTGTTTTTAGAGTATACCGTTATCAACGAGCTCAACTACGATGGAGAACGAGTAGGGAAACCCTGCAGCTACCAGCAAACAAGCCTAAACAGCACCACCCTTGCTGTCCACGAATACATCCGCAGTCACAGGTCTGTATTTTAAAAACAAATGTCTAAAAAATAATATAATGCTTACAGCCCGTTGCAACTACTAAATTTTAAATAGTACCGTTAAATTTAAATGGATTTTAAAACTGACAAATAAGTAAGTGTTGCATCAATTTTCTTTTTATATTTTAAGGATTATACTTGGATGAGAAGGATAATGATTTTGTAAAGTAAACCATAATACGAGTATCGTTAAGATTACTTATACGTTGTGCAAAAATTACAACCTTAATTGAGAAGTTTTCGTAAAACGTAAATCTGAAAAAGAAAAATATTACATGATTTGGTTCAAATGACTGTTAGAGTATTAATCCAATATATTTTTTAAAAGCACTTAACTGATTCTTAAATATTCGTTGTCTTAATTTGATAATTTTTCACCTGTCTTAATTCTCTAAATATTATCATGGCGGTTTATACAGGCTTTTGAATATTTTAAAATTTTTGATGCTTTATATTTATATAAATAACTATCTTGACAGATTTCTATTTTCTTTTTATATCGGAATTATTTGTTAGGCAACACATAAAAGATGTAGAATAAAAAGACACATGTAAGGACTTACGAGTTATTTGCCATAAAATGAAATGTAGAATCACATCGACTACGAATTATAAAATATTCGTGGAAGATTTACAAGGCAGCTTCCGTTGAGGTGGTGTATTGTATTTTAACCTTGCACAAGGAACAAATTAAAGATGTAAATAGATGATACTTCGTACTGTGCACTTAATACATTTTAAACACGTACCACTATAATTTAATAAGCATCCTAAATATCTTTTTCAGCAATGAAAACACTTCGCGCTAACATTATATATGATTATTTCCCTGTGGTTATAAACAAAAACTTTGTTTATATCAATACAAAACTACTTTTTCATGGTCAGTAAAATATCTAAACTTTCAGATCATATACATATAAGCATTTACACACATAGATACTAAAAAACTGAAACGAATTACAAGAAAATAAAAACTTATTTATGACAGTAATTTTCTCATTTGCTTTTATACAACATGTTCGGTATAATCTTTTGAACCTTGGATATTTTGTCCACAGGGAAATGGGAGGAAGGTGGATGAGGAGGCCGCAGCAGGAGGGGGAGGGGAGGAGCCCCTCGGTAGGCCCAGCCTGTTGCGCGTACCTTCCCTGTCCGCCGCTGATCTTGAGGTAACTTTACACAAATATACAATCAGTATCTACTCTCAGCACTAAGTTATACTACTGACTGGCTACATTTACATATGTTTGATTTACGTATCAACAATTGGTGTAGCGTTCAATATAATACAGTTTATTTGAATACAATTCTGAGTTTTATAAATTAGCTATAAATAACTACATAGCTTTTTCCCGAAGTATCCTTAACCGACGAGCGTACATGTAAAAATTGATGAATGTGGAGAAAGCGAAGGAAGTATATCAGGACCGTAGTGAATGGAAGAATGTAGTCTCTGCCTACGCCTTGAAGAAAAGGGCGTGATCATATATATGTACATATGCATGTTTTCCCGCGGCTAGACGCACGTCCTATAATTCCTGATCCTGTGGGAATTTTGCATAATCCTGTCTTAGCCAGTACCTACGTCCTAAAAGGACCCTTCATGTAAAGTTTAAGATCACTAGCACTTGTAGTTCTGTAGATTTCGTGATTTGTGAGTGAATGTTTTTCTCTTTTATATACAAAGCTTCATATTCTTTCGCTTCTTTTATTTGTTAGATTCAATCACCCTTGCCCATCGTATATTCTCAAACTTTTAACTAGTTTTGTATCGTCTGTTATAATATCATTTTTCCTTAAATGTGCTTACAAGTAAAACACAACCAATTTATATCAAACCCATCCGACAACCTAAACTATCTGTACTACAACTAAAAGTAATCTTTTAAAATACCTCCCATATATTAGTTTATCATGAATAAAGTTATAATAAAATTTATTATTATATTATATTATTATATATATCCTGTATTAATTGTAATTATATTATTATATATTTGTCCAATAATACATTCTTAATCAGTGAACACATTATTCTGTTACAACAAATAAAAAATGTCCTATAAATAGACAATATGAATCTGTCTCTAGTGTAAGGAATAAAACATAAGCGTTGGTGTTTTTCATCTACGCTTTCCTCATTTTGGAAAACAAAGACGACATAGGTACATGAATTGGCCGATATCTCCGCAATTCGTAATTGAAATTTTCTTTTTGTTCTCCTTTTTCGTATCCCGTTTATCTATATGTGTATCAATTTGTACAATTATAAATATTAATTCGATGTACAAATTCAAACATTTGTTATTATGTATTCGGAATTTTTAAAATACAATACATCTAACATTAATGCAGGTAAAAATATGTCGTGTACTAGCTGTGTTTAAAAAGCTTAGCTTTTTAAATGTTCGCAAAATTGATTTTGCCGACTATGCGTTTTTCAATCTGTGTTGTATAGTGATGTAAGTGTATTAAGTTTCATGTTTAATGCGCAAGCCTTCAGATGTAATACTTTTTCCCGTTAAGTGTATGAAAAAAATATAATTATCAATGAATATGCACAAATGTTGCTCTTTCACTCTTTCTATAATTAAACAATACAAAACAACGCAAAACTTTAAAAAATACTTTATCTTTAAATTTATGTAATCGTATGTTTTCAGTTACAATGAAAACAACTCTATGAGCTAATAAATTATTGTCAATACAGAATGCCTCAAATCTTTCGCTGCTGTCACCTCCGTCCCTGGCAAGGCGCAGGTCTTCAGTCATGTTCAGTGACACGGTACTGCTCCACACACCTAACTCTCCGCATGTAGCTCATCCGCACAATGTCTGCTCTTCAGAGAAAATGACACAGACGGGTAAGGTGACCAAGTTATCACTTAAATCAATACTGTCATTCTGAACTCTAAAGTTCTAATGTCGTATTTTCATTTAAAAAAACACTGTTTAGCTATTGTTTATATTACTAATATTTCATGGATCACTTCAATTTACATCTGTATTATGAAATCTTAATCATGATAATTTGAAACGACCCTTTATTCTGATTCTAAAATCTTTACCAAATCTATTTACTGTGTGTCCCTCTACTGTAACATGTCTCTACAAAGGAAACTTGTACAAGATCCGTAAAGAAGAACAATTGGTTAATAAATGTAAATAATTTGTAGATTCATTGTGTCAACGTGACTGGCTAAAGAGCCAAAGTGGTGAGTCTAGAGGCGGTAGATCTAGACAGTTTTAGAGGGGCATGTGCAATTCGGTCTCTCTATTTGCTTCCCTTCCGCTATATCTTCATAGTTATTCAACAAATATGATAAAACACCTATTTATTACAGTTGGTGAAACACTACTTTTGATTTAATTTTGCTTACCCCTCTCAGCATAGCTTAGGTTAGAAGACTTCACGGTTGTTATTTCTGTTTACTTTTCTATTTTCTTCAATTACCTTACCCTTGAAAGCATCACGAAAATAACTATACGGAGGATTGTTCGTATATGATTCGTAATAACTTTTAAATGGATTTCACGATTGTAATAAAAGCGAAGGCATCTCCACAAATATAGTGATGCTTTCAAAGAAAATTAGAACTTAAGGTAATATGTTTTGTACTATATGGGTCACATTAATCAAACTGATAACATACATCCGTACTTGTCGATGATTGATGACGATTATGAAAACTATCGCGATGGTAATACAGTTTAGATTGTATATCTGTAAAAATAACATTTAATTTGGGGTGTAGAATTCGACCTGCCGACAGGCGACACAGCAGAAGAAAGAGCCGCGGCCGGAGGGACGATGTCCTGCCAAGAATTGCTGGCTTTGTCTGGAGCATTATCTGCAGCCTTGCCAACTGGACAAGTAGCTTTGGACTCATTCTTTGAAGAATTGACAAAAGGTATAAGCAAAAGAGCCGGAGAGGAAAAAGTGGATACAAAGGTATGCTGTAAGAGCAAACTTAGTACAATTAAGTTAGATGATTACAAATTTTGTACAAAAATTTACAATATAATAGAGAAGCATTGATTAGTATGAATTATTTTTTAAATGTCAATTGACTTGCTTCCATATACCGGCCAATTGATGACAAAGTCTAAAAATTACAATTGTTACCTTCCAGACAATAGAAATTGAAGACTTTTCATGTTGCGCTGATCTCATAGCCGCGGATATTGCAGCAAAAGAAAGTAAAAAGAATCGCATCGCAAAACTATGTTCTATAGTTTGGAAAAAGATATCGAAAGCCTTTTCGTGGATGAGGAAACATATCAAAAACATTGTCGACCACAAATACTTTCAGCAAGGTAACCTTCAATCGATGATTGAAAACAATATGCTCTACAAAGTTACACTAAATAAAATAATAAAAGATGAGCAGTGTCCAATACCGATTATAGAAGATATA
>JADGIL010004957.1:0-15551 GCA_020352625.1 Cactoblastis cactorum | reverse complement strand
TACGCGCGAAGGTCGTCCGCGAGGTGCATTTTCAAAATTTTCTACTCCGTTACGAAATTTTCGGAACCAATTTCTAACTGTCCTTTCAGAAACTGTATTGTCCCCTAATCTCTCATTTATTATTTTTGCTGTTTCACGTGCACTTAATCCACTTTTAAACTCATAAAACATGATGCCTCTAATTATTTTCGGATCCATAGTAAGAATTAAAAAAAAAAAATTAACCACAATTCTAACGTCTGAATCCTCTGATGATGTTTAAAATACTAAACAAGGATTGATGTTTCATCAACAGTTACAAAATTGAACAAGTCTTAACAAGTTCGCTAATACACGCCCACTGTTTTACATTCTTGCGAATTCGGCAATTTCATATGCACCAACCTAATATAAATTATACCTAATAGGTTGCAATATTGTAACCACTTGTAGATTTGATTTGAGTCATTAAAGAATCTATTATTATTTACATATTACATATAGGAAAAAATATCTTCAAATTTAATTTACCCCAAAATGGCGGGACTTCAGGACTTGTGTTATTGGTTACTTTCTCAATAAAATTTTATAAAAAAGAATACATTTTTCATCTCATCATTGTTATTTTTATTCGAAAATTTGTTTTTAATGTTTATTATATAAGTTTGTGTTGGTCTTGCATGCCTTTCCTATATTCGTCGATAATAATATATTTCGCTTATTTTTATTTCGCTTGTATATTGGACCTTTAAGGTTGTCATTACACCAATTTATATAAACTTTTGACTATCAACTGTATCAATAATTTATATTATAAACAGCACCGTGAAATTGCTTGCCATTTAATAAAAGTTTGCACGACTTGAAGTAAAATAAACCTTATTGTACTAATATTATCGTGATATTTTTACATGAATACGTTTTAAAATTTACTACCTAAATAGGGATACAGTTTGGCGTTGTTAGTTTCGAATTTATGAAACTTTTGTAGTGAATATAAATTACAGTTTGCTGATAATTATAATCTGATCTGTGAGATTTGTTGAATATTGTACTTTAATAGATTTTACCCGCGGTTACGATCTCGTACCAAAATTCCCGATTCTCGTGGGAATTTAGCAAAACCAGTATTAGCGAGCACCTAGGTCCTAAAAAGACATGTAAATTCTGAGACCCTTACAGCACTTGTAGTTTTAAAGATTTCGTGATGAGCGAGTGACCTTTCGTTTTTATAATATAGATAATTATGACATAGCACTACGTTGGTTTATATTTTGATCAGGGATGTTACGGAACTCTGATTCCGGTTTCGAAAAGTCGGAACTTCCGATTGTTTATACACCTCCGATTTCGGTTTTGGTTTTGAAACATTTAAATCGAGCAATAACGAGGTGCGCCACCGCAGTCGATGCGTACGAACTTGTTTATATTTGTCCCGCGGGGGATGCCCCTCTTTACGTTTTCGTAACACATCTTTCTGCTGTATATTGGACCTTTCTGATTCAGAATTCGTTTGATTTTGGTTCCGATTCAAAATGATAAAAACTCCAATACAGGAACGATTCCGGTATCAATACCTCCGTTACATCCCTAATTTTGATGTACTTGCACCGCGGTCCAAGGAAAGTTAATTCTATTTAGTTTACGTTTTCGCTACACTAACTTTATATTGTTGTGTCATACTAACAGCCGGAGGTAAGATTTCATTGGAATATCATTTTACTAGACGATTTATAACATGTTCTTCTTACTTTATAAAAGCTGTGTCGAAAAATATCATAAACTACTTCACCGGATCAAAAATTATAGAAATTACTTTATCATAAAAATCTTTTCAAAATTACTGGTCCAATTCTATTTTTTTTTCTGGTTTATTGTTATTCTTTTTTCAATCTATTTTATTTATTTATATTAAACTTCATTAGAATTTTTTTATTTTTGCCTTTTTGTTACTAAGGATTATTATTTGCTCTATTATTAGGTTAATTATAATTTTGTAAAGCACAACTTCGTTTACAGACGGAGTGTCATGAGTGTTGAAACTTGACGCCACGCTTAGCTTAGAATGGAAGAGCTTATTGGTGGAATTGAGATCCCCTTTTATTTGTTTACAACATTTCCACATATTCATTACACAGTATAATAATTGCCTAAAATACGTACCTAAATAATAATATACATATTCAGTTGATCCGTCAGGCAGGCATTTGTTATTTGCAGGTTCGCCGATGAACAAACAGAAACTAGCCAATCAGATGCGCCGCGGAAAGGAGATGACTGTAGCGGAGACGTCGCTCACACGAGTAAGAGATGCAAGTGGACACAGATACACTTATGTTCAGTCTGTGGCGTAGATATGTCTCTGACGATCCGATTTGTACGCTCTGCGCTTTTACACTTCTCCGACAATTTGAAATTACACTTTGCGCTTTTATATATGTGACAGTTCTTTTAAAAATTTGACGTCTTATTCATGAAATTCTTATTCCTTATCTTTTTAATATTACGAGAACGAGATAAAATGTAGTTAATTTGAGTAATTTAAAAGAGCGATGACGATTCGATAATTGCAAAACATTTTTATCGACTTTTTTCTAAATGAATTTTTAACATGTATTTATGTTTAATTTAGTTGAATATGAATTGTGTGTTTGAGGTTACAAATTGGATCGTCTGAATAATCCTGTGTGTATACCACGAATGAGAATGGACCTGTACAATTTGTAACACAATGTTGTAATTTGTACATATCATAATCGATATAGCCAATCGATTTATCGAATCGTTCATTCTCGTTCGGCTTCACACAAGCGCCACGCGGAAATAGATTATCGAGAACTAGAAGCTCGATTTAATCAAATTGAATCATTAGTTATCGCTTTATCAGCTACCAAGCTTCGCATCACTATCCGATATTTTCGATGTTATACGATTTTATCAGCTGCGTGATATTTTTTTGCAGAATTAATCGGGGTTACCATGTTTTTCATGTTATGTTGTTATTGTTGACCTACGATGTATAGAGTACTTCTTTGTTTACTTATATTATAACACTTAACATATTTCATGTGGAAAGTGCATTCAGAAGTTATTATACAATTTATCAATGTTATTATAAAAAATTGGGGCGCCTAGAATTAATTTTTTATTAATGGCAACAATTATTAATCATATTTAAGTTTTATCTCTCATTTCAGTTTTATCTCTTGTTTGCCATTATTCAACATTGATAGAACAAACAAAAACATTTTAAATGAAATACCCATATAAAAATAGTTGCAATATTGTATTGTATAAAAAAAAAGGGTGTGATGCAAGCTTTTTGGCGATAAAATGCGATGATGATGATTCGGGAATACGGTTCTTCCCCATTAATAAGAGGCATTTATTGTATAACGATTTACAATATGTGACACTACGTCTTGCTCAGAACTCAGTAGATCCCATCTAATTTTAATGAAAATATGTGGTGAATATTACATTTCTAACCATTTTTCATATCTACTCGAAACGGATCCTATATCTATTTGAAATTTTGTCCTTTAACAAAACCTAGTATTATTTCTACACTTAATTAAAAAAAAAACCTGAAATACACTTAAATTAAAAAAAACCGTTAGGGACAGCGGTGAATACTTACCATCAGGTAACCCGCTTGCTCGTTTGCTATCCTACATCATAAAAAATATCAGAGACCTACTGAGTTCGAAGTAAGATAAACAATGCTTACTAGTATATATAAAAATCCAGTGAGATACTTATAAATGTTAACTTTATAAATGTTAGATAACTTAAAGATTATACTTAAATAATTAACGTCACATATTGTAGGTTTAAGGATAAGGTTTTAACCAAATAATGGTTCGTGGGACACTTTTCTTAGCCGTAAGCACGTATCGGTTGAAATAACGCTTTTTTGCACCAAGTTTTTATTTAATTATTTGGCATAAAATTGGAAAGAAAAAGATACCACTACGTGCTTATTTTCTTCAATAAACAATATTTTTGTTATGCGCATGTATAATTTATATCTAGATGTTTAATAATGATCATTCCTATTTAAATTTCGAATTTAAATATGTATATTTATTATATATCGATTGTGTGTGGTCGCAATGCGTTGTAGTATATAGTCACTGCCTATGATTTTTTTTGCGCACTTTTTCATTGTGTTGTCTTCAGTTTTAATGTACTTACTTTTTTTTTAAAATTAGTACTTATATCTCGTGTTCGATAAAAAGGCGTGACGTTTAATAAATTGTATATTTTTTATCTATAGTGATCGATAGTGATTGTACGGCATATTATTTATGTGAAATTATTATTTTTTACAAATTTATTAATGTATAATTATTTATTTTGTGCGAATGTTAGTTTTAGACTAATAATTTGTTAGATGATAGAGTTCTTGTCGCGACATCGACTAATATACATTTTTTTTAATATGATAAGCTCAAGTCATTTTGTTATGATGACGTTTTCTTGTTTCCCATAATCCAGAAAAAATTATATTATTCTTCATAGGGCTTGTGAGTTCAGAATACCTCAATGTGTATCAATAGATACGCCATGTGTCAACGCCAATATTTGAAAAAGTGCCACAATTTTAAAAACTAATATTTTACAAGTGGCGGCTTTTCTTGTATTAAATTGTATGGGAAATAAAGTTTTTAAAGGATAGATAGAAAATATATCGCGTAAATTAAAATCAGTAACTAAATCATAATTTATTAGGTGTAACATTATAATCGTGTATATTTAAAATTTTAATTGGTGTTTTCGTTTGTATTTAAATGACGGTATATTTATTCGGGACCATATTATATGCAAATTATAAGGCGATGTATACGGGCTGTTTACAGAAAGTTAACACTTTTCAAAAACCTTTTGAATTTATCAATAATTGATATATCAATTGCTTATAAATTTTCGATTAATATGATATATTGGCATTATTTAAGGAGTATTTTGCCTTTTTTGTAAAGCTCGATGTCACGCATAATCAACTTTAGAACGAGAAAATGCAACTGGCGAACTACGTAGGTACCTATAAACTTATTCGCTCAGTGTCTCATTTTAATATATATTTTTTAAAGATAACTTACATTTAGTCGATATCCTGACGCGATGCACTTTGTATTATCTACCTTAAGTATTGACTAACAGAATGGGTGGTAAAGCTAGGACTAACCCGGTAAGTGGCATTCGGTGACGGTTTACCTTCGACAGATAAATAACTATAAATTCAAGCAGCCGTCTGTGCTTTCAGGTACGTCTGTAGCCACACGAAAATTAAGAACAAATTTAATTTAATTATTTTTTCGAATAGCTTTGTTTTATTGTAATTTTATATCTGTATTATTCGTTTGTGATTAATTTTCAAAGAGATTTTTTAATATTATTTTTAAACGCCCTCTATGTTCCTATAATATTAATTAGTGTTAATAGAGTGTTGTACTATGTTTAGTAACTATCAGTGCAAAAACAGGCAGAATTATTAATTTGTATCACAAACTGGAATCTCTTACTTAAAGCTAGTACTTAATTTAGAGGGAAATAGATTATTTACATCCAAAGGTAAAGGCTTAAGAGTGTCATTATGTAACACAATACATTAGTAATAAATTATGTTTTTTTATTTGGTTTGTTTTATTTTTAGCTTAGAGCACCTTGCATGTTTGTACTCGTATGCTAAGATTGCATGAATTGGCTGCGTTTCCAAACTTGCAAAAATTGGAACAGTAATATTACTCAATCGCATATCGCCTCACCGCTCCACTTCAGAGGAAACTTTGTGAAACTCCGCTTATGGAAACGCAGCCCTATGCTACAAAGGCACACAGAATTAAAATGTTACGCTACAATTTGGCTACAATCAATGCAATTAGTATCATTTGCAAGCACCATACTGGAAAGCGAGCATTCAAAGTCCAGTCTATAATAAGAAGTTAATACTAGTATATGAGCATAGATATAAGAATATCATGATTTTAAATTTACAGAGTACCTAAATTAATTTGTATAGAATTATACTTGATGTCTGTGCAAGACTGACTTTGACTGGGTTTAGAGTTCAGCTCGTCTTAGTATTACATATCTTATGACAAAAGGATATGGCAGCATAATCATATCGCTTTACACTTGCACTTAGGTATGTAAGAAAGTCCGCCTAATTTCACAATGAATTTTAACGTCAAAGAAATAAGATATAGATTCCAACGATGGTCGGTCGCATGGTGTTAATCATGGTCTTCTTAATACCTTCTAGTTCTGGAGAGAATTAATTAAAAATAAATAAATTTTTAAAGAAATTACAAATTATATTCGAAATGTGTGTACATATATTCTTCAAGTTATTTCGAATATCAGTTTAATGAACATGAACTTATTTATAACATTTGTTTAATAAAACTAATGGTCTGCTTATAGGTCGTTAACTGGCAAAATACAAGTATAAATTGATCTATAAAGTTATTGTTATATACTGGCTAAATATTATAAGTACCTAGTGTTAATTTTCAGAGTGCATGAAACTTTAGATAGCAAGGCATGATACATATCGACTAATCAAGTAGAATCAATAGAATCTTATCAAACCCTTTATTCATATGTAACGGGATTAGCTGATACTGAAAACCGAATATATAGAATTTGGATATAATTTTATGGTCATCATGGAGAGTAAATGAAATCCTATTGAAATGAACATTTTTGTCAAAGCTGTATAAAGTTCTACTCCGAAAAGATTAGAACGTGATATTAGAAATAAAATATTGATAGTATGAAAAAAAAACTACTAAATTCTCAATACATTGTTTGTTTCATTGACTAAGTGCATATGGAATAAGTAGAAAAATACGTAAACGACAAATTAACAATATTTAAGTTTTCATGATTTCTGCCATACGACCCGTTTAATATTTAAGTGTTTAAGAGTGCAATGGAAAAATTGCTTGGATCAAGACATCTCTTAATAATATTCATACATACTATTGATAATAATTAAAATAAATGTTTTAATATAAACGGATTCTTTCTCCCTTGCAAGCAATTTTTTTATTGTATTACAATAAGTATTGATATGATCATACCACTCATTATCATTTTAAAGGTCCAATGTACAATCATAATAAAATAGGTGCATATTGAATCCACAAAAATACTAATTACTCTGTTTTTCCCAATTGCAAATGAAAGGAGCTACTGAGTCCAACCCAAATGAACGTAAGAAAATTTATTTAACAGTAAAAGCAAAAGACACCATTAAAAAGTGAGAAGGTTAAACACAGAAATTCACTGATAAAATAAATTGTGCACGAAAATTTTGGCTTGTTCCTTATTATTTTATTAAATATTAGACTCAGCTTTAGGAATATACCAAAATTAAAAAGTGCACCAGTACAACTTATGAAAAACGATCACAAGCAATCACCGTAGTTGATGTAGTGCGGGACTCGTGGCGTGATATGTATTTATAAGTTTTTGCTGTCTTTGTTATCTATAGGACTTCATTGAAATATGCTACAATCAGGGTGTGTCGTCAGATATTATTCTTAATGTCGTTATATCTTTCGTAATGATAAATGTTATTGAGCGAGTTAAGCGAGCTCTCACTATCCCACAACTAGTAGTTTCTTAGTACACTATACAGGAAGGTAGTCCTTTAGGATTTAAAATAGAAATTTAAATGCATTTCTAGATGCGCTTTATATCAATTTTACTAAGAAAAGAAATTATGATAGAAAAATCAAATCAATTTCAGACTTAGTCCATATTGTGTTAGTTTTACAATTCTTAAAAGTATGTTAGTATTACAGATTTTACGTACATTTTATTTATTTTATAAAATAGCTTCGCCTTTCGCTAGTAAGGTTTACATGCTTTTAAATAATGCATGTAAACGCGTCTATCAATTAATACTTATTGTTTGGATGTTCTGAACTAATTTTTGTCATATTAATATAGTTAATTGATGTCCATTTATAAGAAAGTAGACGAATCTAAATTTTAATATTTTAATGTTATTGCATGAGGTACAACGCAGGGAGTACCTAAGTAGTCAGATTAAAAAATTTAGTATAACTTAATTCAGTTGAAATCTTTACGGACTTAGTTAATATAAATCATTTCCTTAACTGTCTGTAACCATTAAGCATTGATTATCATTTGTTAATTTTGATAAACAAATAGATACCTCATACAATCTAGATTTAGCGTTTTAAAATAATAATTCGAGAAAACCAAACCATTACTGTAGTGAAAAATTCAATATTTCCATTGTTTAATCATTCATCGTCATCATAATTGGCACTAAATTTGTATACCACTCTGCATGCAAATATTAGAGCACAAATTCATCGTGCTTTTAGAAAGATATACCTATGTTTATTTTGATTACTTTAAAAGTAAATTGAATATAGTTATAACGTGAGAATGATTCGTCACTAATTTAAATACTCATTTTTTTACTGTTTAAAAATTCAAACACAAGAATCAATAATTTTCGTCCCGCTTCTGAGCAAAGAAGTTTTAGTGTAGATACATATTTTATTCTGTGAGTAGATAGGTACTGTTTTATTTTTGCTATCTCACATTAGGTTAAAAACATTAAAAATGACTATCAGTGCAAAATGTAAAATATTTTATAGGCATAACCCGTCGTCGGGGACGTTGGCGAGTGCTCCCACGGGGCCCCACCTACGGCAGTCTAGACACGACTGCAGAGCCGAGGGCCTCCACCAGCGGCACAGTCAACGGCCTCACCGACGAAATGTGATTAAGTTGCGCGCCAATTTTCAAATTAAGGTTCACTTTTTGACATTGACATTTGTTACTGTTATTTTCAATAGTTTTTTTTAAATAATACATATTCTAAAGTTGCATATGTATCTTTATGGAATTGCTTTATGAAAGTTAGTAAAAATATGAAGTCTTTGTTACATTATATATAAAAAGTTTGTCAAAAAGTAATTCTTGACTTGATATTGGTAAAGTACTAAGATTTACAATTATGGACGCGAATTCAGTGCTTTTTGAATAACGGAGTGTATTGGTAAGTGTAACAAATGTGGCTTATTGTAAATCTTAGATGGCTAGCGGTACTGGCGAACATGTACTAGTCAACTGCATACCAAATTATCATACAGTTTATGCTACAGTAATAGAAGTGAATATGTTATAGTTGATTTGCAGTTGACTTTTCCATCCATGTGCAGGGAAGGGAGAAGGAGCTTTTAGAGTAATTTAGGCATCAGTGACCAAAGTCCTGAGCTATCGATATTCCAACATAGTTTGTAGACTGCTATAGCAAATCTATGTCATACTTAGTGTTAATTTCGATCCTGTTCATGTAGACATAGTGTTTAGTGTAGATATTGCCTAGATTTTTAAAAGTTCGGGTTTCTTTAGAATCGCTTACTGACTTGTTAAACATTAGTGATGCAGTGTAAATGCAACCTATGTAGTGTTTAACTATTTAAATTGATATAACAAATTACAAAAGTAATGATAAATATTTCAATAGAATATATTCCAAAATTATTCGTAAAAATGATCGTGCCAGGCGCGTGACTATAGTGTACTTACATGGGTGAGTAATTATTTTACACATTTTTTAACAATTATTATAAATTATGCGATGGCCCCATCAAGTTGTTAGAATCAATTCCTTTATTTTTTTCACCTATGTGAAAAAAATAAGTTAAAGCAGACAAGACTAATGGCCATAAATATCAATTACAAATCTATATATATAATAAAATTGTAACTGAGCTTTGTCTGTACATGGGAGATATATGAGAAAAACAAATATAGGGGTTCTTCATAGAATCTATAGATGCCGAAACGATTGTTTTTAGAATTTTTGTCAGTCTGTCTGTATGTTTGTACGTGCATCACACAAAAACTACTGAACAGATCGGGATGAAATTTGGACAGCGATGAACTATGGCCTAGATTAAAAGATAGGAAACTTTTTATCCCGGAAGAATGTATGGTTCAGTGGTTAGGGATATAGTTGATTGTAACCGAGCTGTAATTGGGGCTGACAAGATATTAAATTATTAAGTAATAGTTGGAAGAAGTCGCGGGCGTTGGCAAGTCTACTACTTATGTAGACATGACATTTATCCATGTTATAAGTATAATCTCCCTCATGTAGTATTGCATAAGAATGAGTTAAGAAATTCTTCCTCTAACTTTCTATTTATAATATTTTTCAACGAAACTTTCTGGTTTAATGTAGGTGTATTTATTAAAACTGGGTTTAGTTAGTAAATTTTATTATAAAGAGCTTTAATTAGTACCAAATTATAAACTAAGGGAATCTTCAGTAAAATACAATAATTTCAATAAAGGTATAGCACGCGTTTTACTCCTGTTTGGGGGCGCTAGTTTTTCTTTATAATGTAATCCAGTAACGAAACAAGAAATTCATTGCGCAGACATGTACTATCTTGCTTTAGATAAATATCTTTCAATTCTTATAGTTTCCTTGTGGTGTGTAAATAAGATTGTTTTAAACTATTTATTATTTATGTTTTCCACTGTATTGATTGTAGAAAATACCTTGTTTTTTATTCTCTATGTAAGGATTTTTTGTGCTCTTAATATTTTATTCTTTCTCAGTCTGCATTTCATGTCACTGTTATAATAGACTTGATTATAAGCAAAACATAAACAATATAAGTACATAACTACATATAAAAATTTAGTTCCGCCATTGTTTGACGAAAAAGTTTAATATTTTTTTATATAATTAAGTGGTAGATATTATTCCTACTTCCAGGAGTATATACAAGCGTTTAAAAAAAAATTCGGACAATCCCAATTGTATATTAATAAAAATAAATTTATTAACTGTTTTTATTGTAACTTTATTATTTAAATGTCCAATTATGTTGTGATATTAGTATATTTTAATTTTGTTATATTCTAAATACCTGCTGCGTGGTACATTCATTAGTTTTATCCAACTATTAGTCAAGAGTATCGTTATATTCAGTACGGTTTCGTTTTGATAGTTTAAAATAGTGTTTTATTTGCGTGTGCCTTCGAAAGTCAATTTGGCAGTTAACTTAGATAATGGTGAAATACGTGTTTGCACACGTGGCCTCAGAAAATTTTAAATTATGTACTTACGTGTACTTATAGATTGATATAATGTAGAGTGATCTAACTGTATGTGTAGCGATCCGTTACTATTTGGAGTAATTATTAGTAAAAATATAGTACTGGAAAAGTAGACTACATTGTTTTATATCGCTATTTGCTAAAATAATATCTAAACTTATAATACTTATCATTCTAAAAGATAAGTAAAATATAATCATATACTTATATCAGTTTGTAGCTAATTTTGCTTATAGTATTAATGCAATGGCTGTGTGATAGAATAACGTGAGAGGATTATTTATCCTATGAATGCCCGTGGTCTTGGCTCTAAAGAAATAAACATTCGTTTGGCTAAACTATAATATATGCTGTTGCAATTTTTCCAGTATATGCATACATTTTTATTTCGATGTTAAGCATTCTTCTCTAAATAATATTTTCAGAGGTCTTAAGTATATCCACCACTTTCAAAATACTGTCGTGCAGAAATGCCTCTTAAAATATCAATTTATATAAAGATGTATTTGGAAATATATTTAAAAATAAAATTATAATTATATATAAAAAAAATTATAGTTTGTTGTAACGTTATTTAGATATATATAGAAATTAACATGATGCAGCCAGTTACAGACAGGTTTTCTCTTATTAAAAGTAGGTAATCGTAATAAATGCTTTATTCAATAATGTAAAGTTTTTGTATCATGTTCGGCGACCATACTTCTCCACAGATCTATTTTTAGACATATATTGTGAATTTTGACATAGTATACCTTTTATCATAGAATTTTCAAACTGAAAAATATGCTTGTGTGAAAATTTAAAATTTGTAACTTACTAAAAATATCTAATTTTGCAATATTCAACAGATAATTTAACAATTTCAATTCTTGGCCTATTATTGCATAGTAATATTTATGTGATAGTTTGTATTTTATTATTAAACAATCGGAGGCCAAGTTTTTTTTCTGTTGTTTAAATAGGTATATGTTTTACTGTCTTTAATTTATCAATTATGAAATATGACTTGTTCATAGAGAATCTTCAGAAATACATAAATTGTATATGATATTAAAAATATTGTATTATAAATAAAAATTGAGTGTTTATAAATCTGTGTAATAGCGTTTGTAAAAAAATAAATATTAAAAAAATACCAATTTTATTTTCATTCCACTTTATTTCCGCCCTTAAATTCACAAAATGAAAGAGTATATGTCAGGTATAATATTTATTGTAACAATTTTGATGTCTTCGTTAACAAGAATATTTACACTAAAATAAGCTTGACTAGATTCATTTTGTATGATTGAGCACAACAGTCAACATTGTCCATACATTCATAAAATTCTATAAATACTAAGTTTCTGCCTCTGCATACATATATACATCGTAAAACTAATCGATTTTTTTCGTTCGTCTCTTTTTATATAATTATAATGAAAACATAATAATCACTAATCAAAACGATAAAGGGCGACGTAACATTCCAAAAATCACAAATAACTTAGTTATTTAAATAAATAAATATGTAAAAAAATCTTAACAATATCACGAGTACATCATATTATAATTTATGTAATAACAATGAAAAAAATAAACTATTAGGGGAAATATAATTCCATATAATTATGAAACTAGCGTCGTAAAATATTTTAAGTATGTTATTTTTAAATAACAATTTGCGTAACAGGGAACGCATCTTTCGCGCGGGATTGTTGTGTTGGTATTTTAGTGCGGTATCGATGCCGCGGTATTATTTCTGATGCGATGTTCAACCAGCTCGTAAAGTATTGTAAATATAGAAACTATTGCTTTCCCTGACGTCGGAAATTATACAAATATAGCTGAGTATTCCTGCCTTTCATTTTATTTGTAATTACAATTAGGCATCTTTCGAATCTTTTAATAAAAGCTTCAGATGTTATTTTTATGGTTAAAATCGTATCTTTAATAAAAATGATTATTAACTACATTTCCACTAAAGATATGATGTACATATTTACGTTTTCCCGCCACCGTTAAAATTTAGTTAATCATTTCAAGTTTAACGAATATTTTACATGTATTTTATTGCTTTAATCAAAGTTTTATTGGTGGAAAGAATTTTATGTGTCAGTCATAACTTTAGATATTAACCTATAGAAGGCGCATTATATTTCTAACGGCCCAAATAGGTGTATCGCTTGGCAGTTGTCGTTGATGTCTCCTAAGAATTGCGCGAAGAGTTCCTGGTACCGCGAGAGTGTGATGCCGCCTTTTCTTCTGTCATCATCCTGAAAAAATGAAGAAGATGCGATTTGACATAACTGGATAAGGTGTTTAAACGCGCGAAATGAAACAGGAAATTATACAAGGATATTAAATTGAAACGGATTTAAGGAAGTTAACTATAAAATATGGCTTATAAAATGATTCGATTCCGTAGTGTTTTCGAGATAAAATATTTAAGGGTGCCCATAATAAACGTTTTTAATTTATAATTATCCGACTGTGGCAGAAGGAGGGTTATGTTTTTCGGGCGAAACATCGTTGTATTTACCAATTTGTCCTGCCTGTAATTATTTAAAATATATATAAAGCTTGGTTTCCCCTTTTTAGTCAGTCATTAGCATCTGCAGTCTGGGTTTTTGTTTTTTTAAATAATTTTTTCTTGAACTGGTTGAAACTTGAAATGATTCACTTCGTTGCCTATTTTATAGATAATAATGGTAAATAAATTGTAAATCTAATAAATTCCATTCAACCGCGAGTCCGACTTGCACTTGGCCAATTAGTAAGCAGTTTGTAGAAAAGTTTATTAGGCGATTGTTATATAATTTTTTACTATACTATGCAATACAACTTCAAGAATATTTTGTGTTTACGTTTCATGCAAACATCGCCTACAAATAATTTCTGATTCATTATAAAATAACTCAAACCCATGAATTATAGCTCTACGCTAACAGATACGAAAACAACTCGTATTTTGCAACCGTACATTAGGTGAATAATGTTTGCAATTGCAATAAATAATATTTTATGAACGGAAAGTACTCGCAAAAATATTTGATACCACTATCTTTGCTTAAATGTATTTGGAAAATTATGATAATATTAGCTTTTTCCTGCGGCTAAGCTCGCATCTATAAGTACCTAATTCCCAATCCGTGGGAATTTTTTATAATCTTGTCTTAGCAAGCATTTACGTAATAATATAGTTATGTGCATGCATGAGAAGGCTGTAGGCTATGTAGTGTAGCATGTTTGTTAGTTATTCCGATAACCGTTAAAATAAATATTTGGATAAGAAATAAGTCTTCTTATATTACACCCATTGCACCACATTTATAAACTCATGCTTTGCCAAATTAAATTATCTTTGGAAACCCGAAAACCAAAATTATTAAGTAACCAACACAGCATAAAGTTAGTGCATAGTGTAGTGTAGTGCATTCATACATTTTTCAGTTATTTCGTGCTAGTTAATTCCCGCGACCGCGTGTAACTTAGTACCTGTCACTATCTCTAGTTCTAAGCGGCGTAACGAGATGAAACCTACGCCACATTTCTATGATACATATTCTGTGAAAACTGCATTAAATTTTATTCTGTAGTTTTTGCGTGATGTGCGCACATACATAACATATAGATAAGTAGTTTTGGCTAGTTATATTTATAAATATAGAAATTGAATTGTATTGTCTGGTTTTCTGTCCGGAAAAGTATTAACAGGTAAGACAGCTGAAGCGTTTATATTTGGACGGAAGCCAAAGCGAGAGCTTTTTGATGCTTATTACAGATTTTATTGCGTATAACGTGATGTTAGTATCATTTAACGTCTTTTAATACGATTCAAAATAAGTTAAAAAGAAAAAAGCATGAAAAATATTGATGAATGTGGAGAATTGAAGGCAGTATGTATTTACTTACAGTAATTGCAATAAAATAGAGTATATATATTTTGTTAAAATTACGTGTAGTACTTGTAGTAAGTAGTCTAAGTTCTTATTACCGCTAATTATGTACTATAAGTATTTAATATTACCTACTGCTCATTATGAAAAGATCGTATCAAAAATCTCGTTACCTACTATCGAATTTATACTTGCAACCTGTTAGTCGTTATTATCCTCTTAATTAGATTTAAAAAAAATATGTTAAGTACATATGCTAGTCTTTAAAAAAATAATATTTTCTTCTTTTGAAAGTTTAATAAAAAGTAAGCTTACCAGTACGACCAACATGAGGTAGCATGGAAAAACTGCTATCGTTATACATCTTTACCTCGTATGTTCATAAGTTTTGAGACAAACTTTTTAGTTAAAAAATAAAATAAAATAAAACTGGCTGCTATTTACTTCTTTTTCCAATTTTGTATTTGGAATGTTAACTTTTAATTTATTTGTTTTTGCAAATTCATTTCTTCAATTTTCTCGTGATGGAGGGAACAAAAGAATTACGTGCGAACGTGATTT
>JADGIL010004952.1:0-14469 GCA_020352625.1 Cactoblastis cactorum | reverse complement strand
CATTTTTATATATATAGATTTATTTCAAGTCCTCCCTTTATTGTTCGCCATACCCTATTCATTGCAGCTTGTTTTAGGGTTCGTAAAATTAATTAACTTAATTTTAGAAATTATATTAAATTCGAAAAATAATTAGTGCGAAAAAATAAATTATTTTGATATTTTATCACAAATATTTTGAAATGGTTTCAATCTCCCCACCAACCATCACTAGCAATGATATAAAAAGGAATTATGAGCATGTGGAGAAACATTTCCTTGTAAGATTCGAAAGAGTAACCACTTGTAGAATACACTGTAATGCTGTCCTATTAATTTCTGATTATAGCAACAGTTTAAACTATATTGTGTTTTTATAACCGTATTTCTGTACCTAAAATAAGTGTCTTTAAACTTGTTATAAAAATAATATTAGATAAAATAATAGAAGAATGTGATTATGAAGATTTTCACATAAAATTATTATTTATTTTGTATTGCCTTCTTGAAATATGTTGGCTGTATCAATTTTGAGAATATCTATGTATATAAAACTTGGCAGTGAATAATTTTCAGCAGGTGAGGATGGAGAAGCCAAAGAGAAACCAGCCCCAGAGGACAAAAAGGAGGAAGATGAAATTGATCCCTTAGATGCTTACATGCAGGAAGTTCAGCAAGTAAGTTACTATTGAATTTATTTATTTGTCAAAATTAAGCAATACAAAATAAAATACTACAAATACTGTAGTTAATATTGTAAGATATGTATATAGCACTAAGAGAGGATTTTAGGAAATGCCACCCTAAAAGTGATGAATGCAGGCAAAGCCGTGGGCAAAACTAGTGATATAAAACAAACACAAATAACTTATTCCACATACTAATGAGTGAAATATTATCTTTAGTCAATTAAAACCCAATGTCTGTTCAGTTTGGATTGATATTTAAGATTTGATTTCAGGATATTACATTTTGATACTGTCAGATTAATTATAATATTAAGTCTATACAAAGTTCAATTCTTCAATAATAATGTATTTGTTTTGGCAGGAGGTACGAAAGGTGAACCAAATAGATCAGGCTCGAGGGATGCTTAGTGTGCCGAGCGGCGGCGGCACTGGCGTCGTCATCCTAACCGGCACAGCCAAGAAGAAAGTTACGGAGCAAAAGAATAAAGGTAAATAATAATTTGTATTGTAAATTTAGTTATAATAAGAATGTTATCTGATGTTCACAATTTTGTTGAAGTACAAATATCATTGACATTTTTGACATATTACATTAACATTTTTGACATATGTATATACATTCAATAAAAAGGGGCTAGAAGATTTTTCCTTTCTTTTGACTTTTGGTCTGTTTTGTAAGAAGAGTAAAACATATAAACATACCTTTTCAAATTGCCTTTTTCAAGCTTAGTTTTAATAATTCAGTTTTCTGTAAAGAGTACCTCAAATATTAGTAGAACAGTTATGAACTGTTTTTGAATGTGTTTGTCGCTTCTCAATCTCAATTTAAAAGTCGATCAAGATAAATGGCTTCAAACGAGGGAGTTTTGTCATAGGCAAACTGTCATTATATCTAAATATATTTGACCAATAAGCCCATCATTCGGCTAAGTGTGGCTTTTGAGTTTTTCGTCTCTTCAAGGTTTACCTCATCGGTCGTATGTAATAATAGTTGTGTATAAACAAAATATTTACTTATGTTTCTAGGTGAACTGATAGAACAGAATCAAGACGGTTTGGAGTACTCATCAGAGGAAGAGACTGAAGACATTAAGGATGCCGCGGCCAACCTCGTTTCGAAGCAGAGAAAAGAACTAGCCAAAGTAGACCACGCTAGTCTGCATTACATGCCTTTTAGAAAAGCTTTCTATACAGAGGTAAATAATTACCACCTATTTTGCTGCCCACAAAAGTAGATGGTACTAGTGGTCTTGTAATTATGCGAGATTAAAAACCCTGTTATCGTTTATAGGAGAAAACTTGTTAAAGCAGAGCATGCTTACTGCACTGCGTGTCTTACAGAAATGTTTCTATGTATAGGTAAATAAATATAACAATCGCCACCAGTTTTGAGCCTACAAAAACAGATGGCATTAGCTGTCTTGTAAAATTTGTATACCGCACAGTCTACATGCCCCACGAAAAAGCTGTTGCACTAAGGTATATTGTTATTTTGCTACTTGCTTACTAATGTAAAACCTGCTTTAGGCATTACATCTGTTTTAGCCGTTTGGCTCTAATGGTCTTTTTTCAAATTTTCAGCATTGTGAGATTTTCTCAGAAATAATCTGACAGTGATAGGTTGACTGCTCATCGTTTGTTCATGTAGCAAAAGAAACAGTCTGCACATTCTATTTTCTCATTATGGAATAATAGGATACTTTCAGATTAAATTTTAAATTAGTTTAAATTATCAACTACGTCAACCTGCTTCGTTTGTGTGATATATTATTAATTAGGCTTCCGTACCTCCCAAAAGGACAAAAACCGAATCTTTATAAAAACTTTCGTCAGATCTTCATAGATAGTTTAAATATATTGTTACTTCTAGGTGAGCGAACTGGCACGCATGACTCCCGAGGAAGTGGAAGCATACCGCACAGAACTAGAGGGCATCAGAGTGAAGGGCAAGGGTTGTCCCAAGCCTATTCGTTCGTGGGCTCACTGTGGCATCAGTAAAAAAGAAATGGATATTCTAAAGAAACTTGGGTTCGAAAAGCCCACCCCTATACAGGCGCAAGCGATACCTGCTATCATGTCTGGAAGGTATTGTGTCATTTTTCCATTTATTTTTTACTAGCCTTTTCTCGCGGCTACGTTTGCATTCTATAATCCTCGATCTTGTGGGAAATTTGCATAATCCCGTCCAAGCACCTAGGTCCCTAGAAATATGTAACTAATTCTCATCAGTTGATTTATAAATCCATGTTTTAGAGATCGAAATTAATAAGTGTGACAATGAACTAAAACTGAAAGACTCAATCACAAAAGTGAATTTTAAATAGGCAATCGGCATAGCCGAGTCAAATTGAAACAAATGTTAATTTTATTCAGAGATCTCATCGGCATAGCCAAGACGGGGTCAGGCAAGACACTAGCGTTCATTTTGCCGATGTTCCGACACATTCTGGACCAGCCGCCGCTCGAAGACACCGACGGGCCGATCTCGCTTATCATGACGCCCACCCGGGAGCTCTGCATGCAGATCGGGAAGGACATCAAAAAGTTCGCCAAGTCACTGGGCTTGCGAGTCGTCTGTGTCTATGGAGGCACGGGCATTTCTGAACAGGTTGCACTGCAATTTTATATCAGAAAGGAAATAGGGTATTAAACAAAGAGGAAATTATATACTTTTTACGGACATCTGTGGGGTTGATGTGCCTAACTGCAATCGCATCTTTTTTTTTTAAAGTTATACCTGCACATTACGTCGCAATCACGTGACTTTACGTTTTCGCGGCTTTTTATAAAGTTAACTTTGAAGACATTTTTTTTATAGAGAATAAAGAATTTTACAAAGATTTAAATGAAAGTAATTAATTAATTTATTTTATTTAATGGTAAACTTTTAGTACATTGGCAAGTCGTCGATATATATTTATAAAATAAACCTGTAAACGAGTTTTGTCTGTACATGGGAGATTAGTAGCAATTTTTTAGAAATCTATCCTAATTAATAAAAATATATACCTATAATAAAACTGTAACCAAAGCTTTGTCTTTACATTTGATAGAAAAAAATTAAGTAAAAACAAAAGTAAAAAGTTAGTTATTATTTATATATAATATTAACAGATAGCGGAGCTGAAGCGCGGTGCGGAGATGATAGTGTGCACGCCGGGGCGCATGATTGACATGTTGGCCGCCAACTCCGGCCGCGTCACCAACCTGCGCCGCGTCACCTACATCGTCCTAGACGAGGCCGACAGGATGTTCGACATGGGCTTCGAGCCTCAGGTCTTTGTATTGATATTTTTTAATGAGAAATAAACTGAACAACTAAATGTAACTGAAATGACCTACAAATTTTCTGTGTAAATAAATAGTTGTTCAAATAGTATTTTTTTGGTTATGTAACTATGTTGTTCAATGAAATACAAGCCTTTTTAATTTTCTGTACACAAAAGGTAAAACGAGACCTACCTACATACTTATTACTGAGACTTCGCTGTCGGTCCGTCAGTCACCAGGTTATATCTCATGAATGTTACAGAACTCTTCGTGTGCGAGTCCGACTTGCACTTTGCCGGTTGTTTAACCCGTTTGTTGTTACTGTTTCGTTTGATTTAATAATTAACTCGAGAATGGCCAAACCGATTTAGCTAATTCTTGAAATGTTTGTTCAAAATTCAAGGAAGTTTAATAAGTTGAGAAATTAAGCTCTTTAATTAATCGATATTTTTTTGTAAAAGAGGAAGGCAAACGAGCAGGCGGGTCACGTGATGTTAAGATATCATAGTGGGCGGCCCTGGCAACACCCGGGGGGTCACATAAATGTTGCCGGCCTTTAAGGGATTTATACGCGCTTTTCTTGAAGGTTCCGATGTCGTATTGGTCCGGACATACTGCTGCAGGCAGTTTGTTCCACTATGTGGTCGTACGTGGTATAAATTTTCAAGTTTTGTGGTATATAGTTTGGGTTGCGCATGTACACTTATGATATTTGTATCTGTGTTTGATGTGAACAGGCACAAACAAAAAAAAAATTAAAAATATACAATAAATTTTGGTCTTAGTTGTTGACACAAATACACCCATAAAATGCAATTAACTATTTTATAATTGTACGTATATTTTGTATAATATATTTCTTTTTCTGCACAGGTGATGAAGATCATCGACAATATAAGGCCAGACAGACAAACTGTAATGTTCAGTGCGACTTTTCCACGACAAATGGAGGCCCTTGCTCGCCGGATATTACAAAAACCTATAGAAATACAGGTATTGAAAAATAACTACTTTCCAAATGACGAATCTAATGTCTTACAGATAACTGAATCTTCAGAAAGGCTTAGAAGTATAACCTATTTAGTATTCTGGTAAATATATTATTTCTGTATGTATACAAGTCCACATTTATTAATATAAAAACTAGTTGTGATCATAATCATAATATAAATAAAAATAATAAGTGATTCATCCCGTCCCACTATTTTTGCGAGATTGTGAGTCTAGTTCTTTATTGTTGATCAAAGTTATTAATATTCTGATTACCTGCAGGTCGGCGGTAGAAGCGTAGTATGCAAAGACGTAGAACAGCACTGCGCTATTCTGGAGGAAGACGCCAAGTTCTTCAAGCTTCTGGAACTTCTGGGTCTATACAGCCATCTGGGCAGCATCATCGTGTTTGTGGACAAGCAGGAGAATGCCGACAGCCTGTTGAAGGACCTCATGAAGGCATCTTATTCCTGTATGAGTTTGCATGGAGGTGAGCTTGGTTAAAAAATGTTTATAAAACTAAATTATTTCAGACTTAGTATATAATAGGGACGATGACTTGGTTAAAGATAAATATTCTAAGGATATTGTGAAATAAATGTCTTTAAAATAAAGTCATTTTCACTGTACACACGAACACATCTAAAAGGTGCCTAACTCTTGTTTTAGCCGCGCTACGTCCTTCTTTTTCTTTATGTCCATGTTAATATATATGCTCATTTCGCATTCATGTATTTTTTATTGTGAATTTTGCTTTATTTAGAATGTTATTTGACATTTAAGATGATGACGTCACAATTTTGTAACAAATGTATTTTTTGAGATTGTCATATATATCCCATAAATACATTTTGTTTTTGACATTTAATAAAAGTATATCATTTGACTAGTTGTGATATTCAGTTACATCTTATTCGTGATATTAGATCTTTGACTTTATTAGTATTATTTCTTGATATTAGTATGAAAAAATACATATTAATTGGAAGAAAACTCTGTTGGCGACCTGTACTACTAAGAAGGTCCCGGGTTCGATTCCTGGTTAGGTCAAAATGGAAATGAAAATGATCTCTTTAGCTGACTAGAGTCTCGGATATTTATTTATGTTATAAAATATGGTATCGTTGAGTTAGCCTAACACAAGTTTTGACTTTACATTGAGGCTTACTCGATCTTCGTAATTTGCTCCTACATATTTATGTATATTTGTAATAGCTTTGGCATGAAAGTGATTCTGTGCGAATGTAATAATTAAAAGATCGTTACGGAAACATCGATAAACAATGTTCAGATGAATGTGTCGCCAAAATCTTATTTAATTAAGATCTTTAGAGTAAAACAATTAATTTATTGCAGGTAATAGTATGGCGGCTACCGGGCTCCAATTCGGTTTCTACTGTTTAAATAGCTATATAAAGTTAACGGAATTTGTATTAAAATACAAAAACTGACAAAGTGATTGTATTAGAAGCCACATACAAAATTTTTAAGATGCAATGAAAATAAAATTATAGTAGCACTTACTAACATAGACTGCAAACAATAACTATTTATTCTGTTATATCCGTAATAAAACTATTACTTACTTACCATTAAAGAACATTTAAGAAAGTAACTAAAAGCAGAATATTTTTCTTCCAGCATTTCGTCGTGTCTCACAGCTGAAGAAGATACTATATATATTTAATTTGGCATAAGAAATAGTTGCGTGTGTTACATCAATTACATTAATCGCATTTTGTAAAATAAAAAAAGAGGTGATTCTTAAAAAATATTTATTTTCTCTTCTTTTCTGTCCAGTCTGATGGGAAATAATACTTTTAATCTATTGAATACCAGGGTTTCCACACGCGCGTTTCCTATCCTGGATGAATCTTTTGACATCCATTTTTTATAAACTCCCATGTCTCTAGGGTAATTCATACGGCATGGTATATTTTGAAATATATTGTTTTATTATCATCATTCTTGTTAATATTGCTGTAAAATTTAGTAATTATTTACAAAAATATGTTTATATATAAAAATACATATTATAATTATACATTGGTATTTCTTCTTCTTTTTAGTCGTACACTCTTGACAGAGTGGTCGTGATTATGGATTTGGATACATAAGTACATTGGTACATAAGTTAAATATTAAACCCTATTTTTTAGTGTGCAGTTATGCGCTCTAGTGATACAAAAATGTGTTATATTGGGTTTTTTTCCCAGAATTTGTATAGCCACGCAGCTATTACTTGCGCCCACGCATACTTTTTGAGTGACGTATATATTAATGGTGGCCTGTTACAGGTATTGATCAATTCGACAGGGACTCCACGATCGTGGACTTCAAGAACGGCAAGGTGAAGCTGCTAGTCGCGACCAGCGTCGCGGCGCGCGGACTCGATGTCAAGCAACTCGTATTGGTCGTCAACTACGATTGTCCTAACCACTATGAGGATTATGTGCACAGGTATTTAATTTTAAATCTTATTACCGTAGTGCATAGTTCAATTTCGTTAATCAGCTTGGGTTGGTTGTTTTTTTAAATGTCTGTATGTTTGTACACATGCATTATGCAAAAACTACTGGAAGAATTTAATGCAGTTTACACAGTTGTATTGTAGAAGGTCTTACTTAAAATAGGGCGTTTGGTTTTATCTTAATACGCCGCTTAGGACCCGAGATATTGATAATAGTAGTTACACGCGAACAACGTCGCGGGCAGAAGCTAATACCTAAATAAATAGTGATGTTTAATTATTGATGGTATAATTTTAAATAGGTGCGGGCGAACGGGCCGCGCCGGCAACAAGGGCTTCGCGTGGACGTTCCTGACGCCTGAACAAGGGCGCTACGCGGGCGACGTGGTGCGGGCCTTCGAGTTGGCCGGCGCTACGCCCCCGCCTGAGCTACGGAACCTCTGGGAGAAATACAAAGAGGCCCAGGAGAAGGACGGCAAGAAGGTGCACACAGGCGGCGGATTTAGTGGCAAAGGTATGCGTAATAGAGCATATTTTTAGGGTTCCGTACCCGAAGGGTTAAACGGGAACCCTATTACTAAGGCTTCGCTGTCTGTCTGTCCGTCACCAGTCTGTATCTCATTAACCATGATGGCTAGACAGGTGAAATTTTCACAGGTGGTGTATTTCTTTTGCCACTATAACATCAAATACTAATCATAATCACTTTAAAGTTGAAAGTGATTTCTTTTATTGATAATGGTAATTTATTGTACATTATAGTTCCTTCGTATTGAACATTTATTTATTTCACGCAATAATCTGCGTCAACTACTACAAGAAAATATTAAGAAGGGAAAAATTCTTCATAATTATTCCAAAGAAGTTTTGCCTTTTATTTTGTCCTCCGTCATGTCTATTTCTCAATTGAGACTTTATTTTGTGTCGCACTTTTCAACTGTATAAATGTCGAATATTTCTTCGCAGGTTTCAAATTTGACGAATCTGAAGCGCAAGCGGCGACCGAGAAGAAGAAGTACCAGAAAGCGGCGCTAGGTCTTCAGGACTCTGACGACGAGGACGTGGAGGGCGACCTCGACCAACAGATTGAGACAATGCTGGCCGCCAAGAAAATCGTCAAGGAAATTAAGGTGATCTTACATGTATTTTGTTTACTGCGTGTTTCTGAGAAGCTAACATTATTAAAAGTTGTAGTCAATTTCATCGATCTTATTCTTATTTTAATTATTTTGTTTACCTGTGAAAAAAAAGTTTTTGATACTATGACGTCAGAGTTGTCCATTTCAATGAAATCCTATTTATGATTTTGCTGTATTTTTTTTGGTAAATAGCTTATAGGTACTCATATTATTTGAACGAGATTGGTCTATATTTATTCATTTTGTTTATAGAGTGAAAAAGTGTATTTTATCATTTTTCAACATAAATGTTACTATTAATCTTCCTCATCTGTAAACCAAACCTTTTGGGTCTCCTAGAAAAAAAAAATGTATAAAAATGAAATTTTAAAAAAAGGCGCAAAGTAATAGAATACTACTTATAAGTTTGTATCCTTCTTAGCCGGGAGTAGCGACAGCGACGGGCGCGCCGGCGGCGGGAGCGGCGGGGACGGCGGGTGCGGACGGCAAGCTGGAACTGGCGCGCCGGCTCGCCAGCCGCATCAACCTCGCCAAGGGACTGGGTGCCGAGCAGAAGGGTGCTACGCAGCAGGCGGCCGAAGCTATCCTGAAGGGGGCGCCTTCCGCACACACTCTTATTACGGTGAGTTACAGTCGCAGTTACCTTGTCAAGAGGCTGTGAACAGAGCAAAAGGGGGCCGAAGCTATCCTGAAGGGCGCGCTTTCCGCACACACTTATTACAATGAGTTACAAATACATTTACTTTATCAAGGGAATGGGTGCAAAGTAAAAGGGTGCCACGCTGCGGGTGGCCATAGTATTTAATTAAGTATACGATGAGATAAAGTTTATTAATTAGTTTTTAGACATTTTTTACTATTGCTGCAAGTTCAACTGAGTCGCATCTTGGTCGACTTCTACTGGTATGATATAAATATGACCCGTAACCTTAATCGATATTTGTGGTCTATCCATAGGTAGCTCGAAGGTAAACAAATTGGCATGTCCAATAAAATTACAATAATATTTTTTGTCCTTTATTTTATCTATACATTAGGACACGTGATTTGATACATCAGTTTAGCTTTCTAGAATTATATCGTATCTGACATTATTTAAACTGTTTTGCAAGTGCTAAAAAAAGATGCTATATATAAAAATTATTTACCAGAAACACGTAGCTAAGCAGAATCGAATTTTATTTTTCAAATCAAAGAAGTATACTTAAAATATTTAAAAAAAAATAGGCTAAAACGGTAGCGGAACAGCTGGCAGCCAAGCTGAACACCCGCCTGAACTACCAGCCGCGCGATGAGAGCAACTCGGAGCCGGCCGAGGAGGTGTTCCGCAAGTACGAGACCGAGCTCGAGATCAACGACTTCCCGCAACAGGCGCGATGGCGCGTCACCAGCAAGGTACGGCTAACTTTTAAAAAGGCTTGTTAATTTTTCTAGTGGTAGGAATAACATTTCTGATTACCACAAGAAATATACATTTTTTAGGTCTACCAATTGATTATAAAAAAAAATATATATTTTTTTTATGTCAGAGGGAGGCAAACGATCAGGCGAGTCACGAGATGTTAAGTGATCACCGCCGCCCATAGACAACTGCAACACCCGCGGGGTTACAGAAGCGTTACGGGCCTATAAAAACCTCCGCTCTCCCCATTTGGGGTAAGTGGAGAAGTTGGGCTTGAATTGAATCCATCAAACAATGGCGGAAATTCAGAAATAGTGTCAGGTTGCTAGCTCATCGCCTATGGGAATTCCTGTTTCAAGCCTTTTCCCTTGATTGACAATCAGCGCGGGAAGAGTAGCAGCTGACTCATTGTATGTTTTTCTTTCGCTTCCAGACCAGCATGGAAGCATCGAAGTACTATCGTAATACATATGTATATTTTGTTCCGGATTTAGCCATATCAGTATTTTTGTTTGAGAAATCATTATTATCTCTCATTTTACTCATAATACGCGTTCACGTGATCTGAAAGGCACCTATCTAGTTAAGAGTAACTTTTTATCATCACCTTTTGATATTGTTAACCTATATGTTATTTAAATATCACCTAAACCGAGATAAAATAATATCTAAACGATTAAATTTGTAATTTTTTGTACTAAATTAATTGCTCGTTTTTTAGTAGTCATAAGTTAACAAGATTTAAGCATCCAACGCAAGTTGTTTTGTATTTTTTTATACATACGTCAAAGTGAAAAAGTCAAGGTCAAAATATTTAAATTAAATTTTCAAACTAAGTTCAAAAATTGCGCCTATTATCTAACAATACGAATACAGGTATAGTCATAGAACCAAGCAAATCAAAAAAATATAATTTTCCATCATGCATGACCTGAAACTGAAATCTGAGACCCATAGTTACAGTGTCGTGGATATTACAACAGCGCCAACGAGGTTTTAAAAAAAGTTACTCATCAAAAATCTGTATAATATTTCCGTGATTTCTGTTATAAAAAGCCGTGACACAAAAATCTTTCTAGAATGTATTTTTTTAATACGGACGTCGTTTTATTGACATGATGCACTTTTATCTCGATACGTAAACATATTTTTTTCCTTGTCACTCCTGGGTATCCATTGACCTTATTCATAGGCGTATCTAGTAAAATTTGACAGAGTGGATGAAAAAAAGAAAATGTTTAAACTTTTTTCCTAGAGATTGATGAGCTATCAACCTCACCCTCTGAATCCCCTAGGCCTCACGACCGATATTGTATTTAACTGTCTATGACATGCATAAATGGGACCAAAACTGCTAGAGTTTCTTTCGGCATTTCTTTACAGCAGAGGTCGTTCTGGATGAATCTGTGGCTTCATTAAGATATATGTGAATTAAATACTAGCTAATTCCCGCGACTTCGTCCGACCAGTGGAACTATAATAACTTGCCAGCCCCTTGCTCGTTTACAATAAATTTGCTCGGTTACAATAAATGATTCCCTCGGGAACTGTACATTTCTCCTGGGATAAAAAAGTTGCCTATCTTTTAATTTAGGTCATAGTCCATTGCTGTGCCAAATTTCATCCAAATTTGTTGGGTAGTTTTTGTGAAATGCGCGTACAAACATACAGACAGGCAAAAATTCTAAAAACAATCGTTTTGGCTTCTATAGGCCCTTTAAAGATACCCTATATATGTTTTTCTTAAATATCTCCCATGTACAGACATAGCTCAGTAACAATTTTATTATATGTATACAGATTAACGTGAAATAATGCCTTTGAAGTTCTGATAATTTCTGAATAAATATTTTGATTTTGTGTACATTTGCAAACAACATCTAGGGTGGACGTAGAAAAGGCCAGGTCAGAAGTACTCTTAATTGACGTGCATGCACGAAAAGATATGAATATGGAGAGAGCGAAGAAAGTATTTCAGGACCATATTAAGTGGGAGAATGTAATCTCCCTACTCGTGTATTGGAAAAAAGCGTGATCATTATGTATTTATCTGGGGTGGGCACCAAACCATTCAAGCCTCCCCCTTCTTACACCTATGACCTTATTTGTTGTTATTTTTTATTCACGTTGTTATCATTTTTAGCCCAACCTCATTCCGATCGTGTGGTCAATAACCGTAGGGTTCCAACTACAGATAACCTGTGCAACTATTTATGCAGTTGCATTCGCAGTGCAATTTGTATGTTCGTTGAAATCAGTCAATATGCTGATCAAGCTAGCATTACTCGGTGCTTTGATATTTTTCTGTGTGAAAATGCTAAAGAAAAATCATAGATGTTACTATTGTCATTGATTAGAATAGTGTAAAATGAAGGTAAAATTTAGTGTATTATTGTTGAACTTAAATCAGATTAATTTATGAATCCTGAATTTGTCGCTCTTATTTCCTATAGAATATTTAATAATTAATAGCCTTGGGCACCATAGTGCGTTAATTAATAGGAAAGAGGCTGCTAATCACAATTTTAATATATTGTTTAAATATCCTTCTCTGTACTGGTGTAAGAGCGAAAGAAAAACGTAGTGTGCCAGATGTTTCTTCTCTCAGATTGTAAAATTAAAAGGAAAGGGTTTAAAAAAGGAAATTCTTTACATAGGCGATGGGTTGTCTACCTGTCACTATATTTGAATCTCCATTCCACCAAAACGCTTAGCTAAGCGAGCCCTTCAAGGTTCACAACTCTTTCTATAATATCCAAATTACGCAAAAAAACACCGATATCAATGTATAATTTCAGGAGGCGCTAGCACTTATCAGCGAATACAGCGAAGCGGGCATCACAGTTCGAGGCACATACGTACCTCCGGGCAAGACTCCGCCGGAAGGCGAGAGGAAACTGTACCTCGCCATCGAGAGCTCACAAGAACTAGCTGTGGCTAAGGCCAAGTCAGAAATAACCCGTCTCATCAAAGAAGAGCTGCTGAAGTTGCAAACCTCCGCTCACCACATGGTCAACAAAGCCAGATATAAGGTCATCTAAGTGGTAATAAATGGCGTCACTCCATTGGTTGTTTTATTTATAGTAAGCCTAAGTACGGAAAGAGCTCGCATCTTTACCGTATGAATTTTGGGTTAAAAAATAAATTATGTATATGATTTATCAAAATGAAAAAAAAAACCATCAAGTTTCTTTATTATACAAATAACCTCACAATAGGCTAAAAACCTGTATCGCGGGTATCAATATAGGTTATTTTTTTAATTTCACAGTACCCTATATCCCTGTACGAAATTGCATCGTAATTAGTCTAGTAGATTACGCATAATTGAGTAAAACATTTTCACAACTGAAGCTCAGCATTAATAACTTTGGTAGGAAATAGATAAGAAGGATATTTTTCGACTCGCCTCGACTACATAATTTATTGAAAGTAAAATAGCCTACAGAGAACTAAGTTGCCCGATGGATATACTTACATAGGAATATCACAAGAGTAAAGGAACTAGCGACCCGTCCTGGCTTCGCACTGGTTTAAAAACCTTCCTTGTGACTTATTCTATTTATGTAACTCATCAAATCCGTTGCGTCGTTTGAAAGATCTAAGCATATATAGAAAAGACAGCGGAGGACTGCCTCTGTGGTCTAGTGGTCAAGGTGTGGCCCTTGTGATCTGGTGGTTGCGGTCCAACTTTGTTTAAAAAGTTATTTCTAGTCTGGATAAGATATCGCAGGCTTGAATCACTTGATTATCCGAAAAGAAAGGCGATTAAGCTGTGGGTCCCGAACGCCATCTTGCGTTTGTATAAACCTATCCTAGAATTGGTTGTGGTTTACCCTTGGGGTTGCAGAGGTCAGATGGTAGTCGCTCTGTGTGAAAACCAGTAACTTCACCAAATCCCCTTGTTTAGGAAGGGGACCCTGGGCTCTGAAGCGTCACTGCTGAGAATGCAACCAGGATAATGCTCGGATAAGTAGCGGAAAGCAACTTTGTTTTATACTATCTAGTGATAGTGATGAAGGTTAAAAGCCGTAAGTCAAATTTATCATGTCTATATGTGATATAATTAAACGAAAGTACTAGACTTGAGATACTTGATTGTAATTTGAAAATGTTTGAATAAACTTTTAATTATTTTTGTCAGAGCTGGACGTATTTATCTGACATTATAACGGGGTCTGAAAGTAGCCGCCGCCATGTTATAGAATACTAGCTTAAATATGAGATTCAGAGTATCGTCCGCGGAATACAGATTCGCTGACCTGATCGGAGCATGAAAAATTATCAATCTCGTTTATAGTAATTGTCTATTTGGTATGAGACATTATAGCTCTATGGTATGAGAACTTTTAAGTTCCTTAAACGACCGTAGCGGCGCGCTCCTCTGATTAGGGATGGCGATTCTTTCCAAAAAAGATCGATTTTCAAATCGATTCGAATTGAAGTCTAATAAATCGATCCACAAAAAAATCTAGGTGAAAAGAATCGATTTTGCAAAAATCGAGTTTTTTCCGATTTGCATAATGAGTC
>JADGIL010004945.1:0-10095 GCA_020352625.1 Cactoblastis cactorum | reverse complement strand
GGGGTGGTCGGAGGTTTTTTATAAGCCGGCAACGCTTCTGTAACCCCGCGGGTGTTGCAGTTGTCTATGGGCGGCGGTGATCACTTAACATCTCGTGACCCACCTGCTCGTTTGCCTCCCTATGACATAAAAAACACTTTTACGTGTAGATTTTAAAAATTCTAGATCGTTTTGACCTCCATAGGTCATTAAATGACCACCGCGATTTTCCATTAATATTTGCCACGTACAGACTAAGATAGGTTACAGTCTTATTATATGTACAGATAATAATTTNNTATGTACTTGTGGCGACATCTACCTACGCCACTATGACATCTACCTACGATCATTTATATTCAATGATCCTAAACCGCGCAAGCAGAGTGTTTCCTGAGATTGGACGTATATATACAGCCTCCGGCATGACTCTGTCGGAGCAGCGGTTCCCCAGGCATGACCTCCGGCCTGGTGGGAAGATCTTCCCTTTGTGGCGGTCGAGCATCATCGCCCCGCTCCCGCTACATACTGACCCGTGCAACAGTATTTTCCTTGGTCATCGGCTTCTTAACGTTTTTGGACTTGACTGTACTGGCCATGGTGTCGTCGTCATCGTCCCACGAAAAAAGTGGAACTTCGGCCGTCATTGAGTCCCACATTTCTTCAGCATCTATTTAAAAAGTATAGTGTATAGGGACTAATTACACAGACTGAGTTAGCCCCAAACTGAGTTCGATACTTGTATAACGGGATTCTAACTCAACGATACTATATTATATAACAAATACATATATCCAAACATCCAAGACTTAGGCCAATCAGAAAAAGATAATTTTCCATTATGACCTGACTGGGGATCGAACCCGGGACCTCTAGGGTAAAAGATAATCAATATTTTAGGTATTTTTACTATTAACCAGCGATTCTTTATAAGAACAAATGAAAAAAAAAATTAGATTGTTATAAAACCGGTGTATCTTTTATTTATTATAGAAAGTAATAATACTTTATATTATTTTACCTGGTACCACTCCATGTCTAACTTTAATTTAAGACAAGCTTCAATTAAAAATAATATAAATATCGTTTTTAGAGTAAACGATACGATATAAACAAGCCTCAGCCGCCCTCCCCAAATGGGGGGTTTTTATATATATTGCCAGTCTGGCAATGCTTCTGTGACCACGCGGGTGTTGCAGTTGCCTATGGGCGGCGGTGATCACTTAACATCACGTGACGCGCCTGCTCGTTTGCCTCCCTCTGACATTAAAAAAAAACATAGTTCTACAATATATGATGAAGTATTCATAATTTCGGATATTTTTTAGGCCGAATGACCTGTTGGTAGGAAAATACAGCGGACTTAATTTTCTTTATACCGTGAAAAGGCGAGCAAAGATTTATATGAACAATTTTATCGTTGAACAACAGTTTTATATACTTTTGGGAGCTCATATTTTAGGGACGATCACAAGGGACCGTACTTTTATTCAAACTAAAACGTAAATAAACCTAAAATACCTTTACAAACTACCTTCTATAACATGTAAATTTACGATGTCAAGTTTAAAACACGACAACTTCGTCCAGACTACAGACGCATAAATTAGTACCTATTAAAATGCTCACCAAGGCCTGAATAAATCATATGCAAAGACCCTGTCAAAGCGTGAAGTATGCTAAATTCTAGCATTGGTTCATCTTCGGCACAGTCCGCCCCTTCATCTGAATTCATATCAGGCGCGGCCAGTTTCAAAAGCGCCTGTCAAATTTGATTAGCAATTACGCGAAACAAACATTTGTTGTAAGTAAATTGTAGGGGGTTTAGATTATACTCATAGAATCATTTGGATAGCTGCTCAAATATTGTAATTTAATTTTAATTGACAAATTAAAATTTGCGCTTGAAATAAAGAAATAAAAGTAAGTTACAAATAATTTACACCCTAAGAAAGTTATTTTCTTTTTGTTTCAACTCACAGATATTAACTTGGTAAAACGACTGACTGTTTTATATTATGCTTAGTAAATACAACGCCACCAACATCATTTTAATTGCATAATTATACACAATACAACTGCTAACATAAATTAATGATGTTTAGCGAAACAGGCTCAGGCTTTGAATAATTCTTCGCCAAATCTGTACCGCTCAATTCCTCCATCAAGGCTTTACATTTAAGTTTACGATCAGACGAGACAACTTTTATACAACAGTAATTTTTTACTGCCGCCTCAGAGAATAGGGGAGGCTGCTCAGAATAACTAAACGCCGTTTATTGCTAAATAAATTGGAGATTTTCCCACTTATTATGTCAGTAATTGAGTGTTGCGGTCTGTTGGAATTCGCGAAGAGAAAATATTGATGCCACAGTGCCTGCAGTTTATTACCACGTTGGAACTTTAAACATATTTTGATTAACTATGTTGCAATATTGTTGCGGGCGCTTCGTATATTTGCATTACTGCTTAGTGATCATAAATAAAGAATATTTTTTCAGGGTCCATTATGAATTTCATAAGGTACCAGTTGGTTTTGTTTTTCACAGTAATTATCATCTGTCATAAAAACATCCACTGCTAAAAGCCTTACCAGACTAGATAAATACCGTTTGAAAGCAGTTTACGTCTAAAAAATGTCTGCGAACTTGACCTATCTCTATTTGAAAATTGTTCTATACACATCTAGCCAAAATATTAATTACAAATGTAATTTTTTTTAAAGTTTTGACATACCTTACAAAGTAGCAAAGGCCATAGGTGCACGTACGGGGCAGTAACTGTAGTCACGACCTGCTTGGGCCCTGCTTTTGGGGTGTGGATTATGAGGGGAGAGAAAGGTAGAAGGGGGGAGTCAGTCGCGTCCACTGGAACTTGGTCATTGACCCATACGCAGCGCCAAGCTCCAAGGTAGAATAGCCTGACGAGGTAGCAACCTAATTGGAAAATATTTCATAAGTATAGATTGTAATTGGCCAAGTGCCAACATTTATTATATAGTATGGATAATTGTCACACCATTTTTAGATAACCCTGGGCGATGCTGCGGCCCACCTCCAGGCTTCATGCCAGGAGAGTAGATGTGATACCGAGCTCTCCAGCCATCGGGTTGCACACTGAACACGAAATTCTCCCACTGATGTTCCACCTGATAAGGCATATTTTTTATATATAGTTTTTTTTTGGAAGAGGGAGGCAAACGAGCAGACGGGTCACGTGATGCTAAGTGATCACCGCCGTCCATAGACACCTGCAACACCCGGAGGATAACAGAAGCGTTGCCGTATCAAATCAAAATATTTTATTCAGTGAGGGAGTTTTTAGCGTCAGTATTTAATAAACATATTTTAATCAAGCTGCAGACTACCAGCATTTCAGAACGACTTCTGCTAAGAAGAATGTAGAAAGAAGCAGCAGCAATTTTGGCCCCTATTATTCCAGAAGGCTTATTATGTAAAAATCTAATAAAATATAAAAAAGAACAATTTATGATTCCTGTCGAGGAGAAACATAATAGTGTTTGTATCATTGAAAATTACGCGAACAGACATAATTAAAATAATACGGATTTACTCAGTGCACAAGGAACAGCCGCGTCGCGACGTTCCTAGTACTCGCCCTGAAGATGGCCTTCTGAATAGGTTGAAACGGTCGTCTGCGATACCGACTAAAAATTGACGTGAGTAAATCCATATTATTTTAATTATAATAGTGTTTATTTTATAGATTTCTCCTACTGCTATTATCTCTTTAGGTAAGTTATGTCATTACAACATGTTACACATTGTTACAAAAGTGACATAAGCTATAAATGCGTTTAAATGAAACGTTTTTTATGTAAGACGGAGGCAAACGAGCAGGCGGGTCACGTGATGTTAAGTGTTCACAGCCGCTCATACATGACTGCAACACCCGCGGGGTCACAGAAGCCTTGCCAGCCTTTATAAAGCCCCCACCCTTTCCAAATGCAGAATGGAAAAGTTGGGCCTCCGGCTCTCCCACTTACCGGACGTAGCATGGCGGCTGATAGCCGCCATTCAGGCGTTGGTCTTCTGTGGGAGTGTGGTACTGCCCCGACGAGCCGGCCCATTCATGCTGCAGGCTAAAAAGGCATGCAGCAGGCTCATACCATATATAAAAGAAGAATTCCATCAAGAAGAAGAAATGGAATAAATCGTAAAGTGTAAGCAAAAAATATTCTTTGTATTTACTGATCGAATAAACAGATTTCTATTCGTTTAGTGAATACATCAGTTAGCATATTAACGTCATATATGTAGTTTCATATTAGTGTTTTCTCACGGTAAATAAAAATCACTTAGCCTATTATTTTTAAACTTCATTCATTTTTTTTCTGACAGATTATAATTTTAATGGATTTTACGATGCGCTTTCAAAAGATTTCACATTCTTTATTAATTTCTTCTGCTTAGCTATTTGTATCAAAGACCATCTATACTTAATACTTAAAATCTTAAAGAGGAATATTTTGTTTGTCTGGCCGCTCTAATCTTAGAAACTATACTGTTCCGATTTGAATAATTATTTCACTGTAAGATAATTAATTTATTAAAAGTCAAAGGATTAACGTAATATTATGATAAGCCATCGTCGTAGTCAAATTAGATCTATCTAAGATGCTTAAAATATTATCCTTACGGGGTAGAAAGAGACGAAACTCATGAGATAAAATCCTTCATTAAAGCATTCATTGACATTTACAATCTTAAGAAGACCTTATTTCTATCAAAGTAAATATCAGTTTACCGTAAAAGCCTCAAGCCTCTCCAGCATGAAGCAAGCAGACAGCACTCGTCTACAAAAGGACGAGCGCAGTAACACTTGAGCGTGACTCAGTTGCATCTCTATTTGTGACATCTTGCCGCCATCGTTGTTATCCTGTACCAATCCATAACTAAAATACATGCTGATATGACTGTATGATGGAAATATTGTCTTGAAAATCGTGATGAGGATACACAAAGTGTGACAGAGTGTTTCCGGGGCCAATACGACATCGGAACTTTCAAGAAAAGAGCGTATATATGTATCTCTCAAAGGCCGGCAACGTTTCTGTGCCCCGGGTGCTGCAGCTGTCTATGTGCGGCGGTGATTACTTAACATCACGTGACCCGTCTGCTCGGTTGCCTCCCTCTTTTATAAAAAAGTGGAATAAGAAGAAGAACTATATTATCAATTCTAAATGTTAATCAAAAAGCAAGTCCTCAATTCGTATCTACTCATGCAAGTCAAGGAGTGTCGCACGGACCTCGATAAAAACATAATCTGGTCATCACTACATCAAGGCTGCTTTTGAAACTATGGAAATATTTTACAGTTTTCAACCTTATGCATATTAAAATTCTACACGAATTTTATGTCCCGCTGCTAGGTCAAATCATTAATTACAAATCACTGAAATAAAACTATATTATCCGGATTTCCCAGGAACAGTTCCTGGGAAATCCAGAGACTATGAGCGAGGCCTGCTGCAACCCATCGGCTGTCCTGCACTTCTTAAAAGAGTAACGCTGGCTGGAAGGATAGCCGGCTTCAGCTGCTCACGCAAAAAGGGCCCACTTTGAGGTCTGATTGCGGAAAACTGTCCTCGAGACAGTGAGTGAGTAGGTCAAATCATTTTGACCCTGGAACTCTGTCCCTATATTCTTACTAACCTCGAATATCACAACTTCGGCTTCCCACCTATCAAAAGCCAGATCTTCAGCTCGTATCCACCCATGGAGGTAGTGTCGGACGGACCTCGGCAGCGGTTGCGTCTGGTCATCTAACCAGGTGGCTTCTGAAGAGGTCTTGGCTGCTGTTTTGGCAAGGATCATCGCTGCTCTTGTTGCTGCTGGACCCTAAAAGGAATTTATTTGAATTGGTGCCCCTATTGCAAATAAATATAGATATATATTTATTGTCAATGAAACATGAAAAATCCCTTCCTGCGCATAAAATATACATTTCTATCCTAATATTAAAGTTAGTTTGGCTAAATGCAAAAATTTCAAAACTATTGATCCGATTTTAATTATTATTTCAATGATAGATAGCTTATTTAACAAAACAAAAGGATTAAGCCTAAATTTTATCCCATAATTCTCACGGGAACGGACGGATGCAACTTTGGATAAAAGTAGTGGGTCTTAATTCGGTGATTTTTAAAAAGAAATTGGTTAGCAACATTTCACTATCGCCCTTTTTTTATGTCAGAGGGAGGCAAACGAGCAGGCGGGTCACGAGATGTTAAGTGATCACCGCCGCCCATAGACAACTGCAACACCCGCAAGGGTTACAGAAGCGTTGCCGGCCTATAAAAACCTTGGTCCTCCCTATTGGGGGAGGGCGGGGAAGTTGGGCCTCCGGCTCTCCCACTCACCGGACGGAGCATGGCGGCTGATAGCCGCCATTCAGGCGTCGGTCTTCTATAAGAGTGTGGTACTTCCCCAGACGAGCCCATTCATGCTGCAGGCTAAAAAAGCAAGCAGCAGGCTCCATACTACTATAAAATAAGCCGATTTACTCATTTTTAAGCCAATTGTTAACGTACTCATTGAGTTTCGTGATTGTTGACTGTGTTTTTATAAGGAAAATAGAATCTAATCATAAGGCTTCTATAAATAAAAAGAGTTATACAAATGCTTTATACTGAAAGTTCAAGCTTAATTAAATTGAAACCTAAGAAAATCGTGTTGTGCGTTTCTAAAACGAACAATCATTTAATACCTCTATTCTCCAAGCAAAAAACGAGACTTTTTGAAAGAGTATGGATTGTAAGGAATATATTATTAATTTTTATAAATCAAAGGATGTTTTTTGATGAAATGGATATCTTACAAATACGGTAAAAGCGGTAAAACATATTTAAAAAATTACCGCGTAAATTTATACTTCATTTACTAAAAGAACTTATTTTGAAAAAAGTATTTGAAGAGTGCGGCGTATTGATCTTTTCAGCTCCAAATCTCTGGAAAATTGTACGATTCTGTATCTAATTTTATTTTATTTTTATATAAGAGGGAGGCAAACGAGCAGGCGGGTCACGCGATGTTAAGTGATCATCGCCGCCCATAGACAACTGCAACATCCGCAGGGGTTACAGAAGCGTTGCCGGCCTATAAAAACCTTGGTCCTCCCCATTGGGGGAGGGCGGGGAAATTGAGCCTCCAGTTCTCTCATTCACCGGACGGAGCATGGCGGCTGATAGCCACCGTTCAGGCGTCGGTCCTATGTGGGATTGTGGTACTGCCCCGGACGAGCCGGCCCATTCATGCTGCAGGCTAAAAAAGCATGCAGCAGGCTCATACCACTACAAAATCTAATTAAAACTTAATGTTTGTAGCATTTTTAACTAAAAGACTTAACTAACCATTCCCCAAAAGTCGGGATGCAATTCGTTGTCCCTGAATTCTCTAAACGGACATTCGTTCGGATCCACTTCGAAAACTATTGCACTTTTTGCTGCGTCCACCTTTTTCGACATTTTGTAAAAATTTCTTTTTTCTAATGAAATTTCTAATGAATTTGTCTCTCAATTACTTTCTTCTTTATTTTATTATACGGCTCTATCGATTAGGCAAATTATTGTAATGAAAATTAATAAATATCATTTTCATACGACATCGCTTTCAATCTCGGAATAATAACGAAATATGAAGACGAGCTAACATAAAAATTGAGATACCTATCTTTTATTCATTATTGTTCATACACGTCACATTAGAGTGAATGAAACAAAAGATTGTTGTCTGTTTCTATTATTTTTGAAAATGTCACTTATTTATTTTTCCGAGCTTTCAATATTGACATGAACATAGTTTTCGGTATGACAAATATGTATATTTTTAAATCTGACATTATAAAATGCAGAGTATATGTATATAGTGCTAAGATCAGATACAAAAACAAATAGTTTTTATTTTAAAAAATTTAGATTTTCTTAGTCCTTCTTCATATAAGCTCTTTCATGGTGGTCAGGGAGCAAAAATAAACATTTCACGGTCAGATTGTAAACTCAGTTCATTAACAAGCCTATCATTCTGTTAAACGTAGTTTTCGAGTTTCACTCTTTGTTTTGTCTACCCCGTAAGAGACATGATAATGTATTTTTAGAAGCTTTTGTTTAACTAACAATGTTTATTTGGGTGGAATATTACAACTCAATTTTGAAGCATATGTCTTCAACAGATTGGGCTGAAATTTTGTATACATACATATATGCTTAGTTTGGATGACAATGCAAGGTGTGACGTCATTCAAAATCCAATATGGCGGGACATCTAAGATAGCGGACTAGTTATTTTCACAGCACTTCTACAATATAAGTATCAAATGAAAGGGCTTGCTGAGAATTATAAAATCAAAGTAATGTCATTCTAAAAGTTTGTTTTTAAAAAAGTTTTGTTCTTTTGTATATCTTTGTGTATTGTATAGGTTTATATGAAAAAATAAAGTTCTTCAACTTCTATAGTAATTATTCTGTAAAAGATTTATATTAAAAGGATTATCGTGTCCACATTTCTCATGAAAACTTCCGATCAAAGCCTCAAGCCATCATGAGTACGTGTAATAATATAATTGGCAAGAAGGCGGATATGGGTCGGTTAACAGGAAGTCCACCGGTTTGCCGTGAAAGCCTGCGCTTGCGCACAAGAAAAAGCACAAGTTGATCTTTATTTAAACATTTTAAACAGTATTATATAGATACAGATATAGCATGTCTTTGTTCCTAACGGGGTAGACAGAGCCAAGGATTACCAGAAGGCCACGCGTTCCAGAATGGTGGGCTTAGTGGTGATATAGAAATTCAGAAATTTAAGCCCTTTGAGAAGAACAATTGTAAGCCCTCTTCCATGACTGACTTTTACAACCTGTGAGAAAAGAGAAGCAGCTTGTATTTTCTACGTTATCCCAGATCAATATGAATAAAGAGCATTTAATTTGGAGTCTGTAACTTAATAAAGTTAAATAGCATATTAATAATTACAGATGTCTTTTATTCCAGACCGCAGTAAGTGGAAGAATGCAGTCTGTGGGGAAAAAAGCTTGATCATATTTTATGTATAGAAAACAAAGATCTGGCATATAAATACAAAAACTCAAACAGAACGGTCAATACTACATCTAGTCCAATGTTCTAGCCAATTCGGCGGTTTGCCTTGAAACCGGCGTGTGGCCACACAAGGTTGCCTATTTAAATGGTCATAAATACCACTCGTCGCGTCTGCATGCATATAAGTCATCTATGTTCTCTGCGACTTTGTTTGTATTTATAAATTGTAAAAGCCAGTCAAGGGAAAAGGTTTAAAACAGGTGATTCTTCTAATAATTCTTCTAATAGGGGATTTCTATTAATAATAATAACTGTTTGAATTAGTAGCTTTTAGGTAGTTAGCAGCGGTAGTTCTAAAATGCTGGTAGTCTGCAGTTTGAAGAAGGTATAAATTTTTATTAAATATTGACGTGAAAAAGCCCATCTTTGAAGGTCTAATTTCTAAATAAATATTTAGATTATATTTTGATAAGTTTCAACGACCTCCACGGTATATTTGACCGTTATTCTAGAGGTCTTAGGTTCGATCACCGGTCAGGTTATGTTGTAAAATGATCTTTTTATTATTGGCCGGGGTCTAAAGAGATAAACGTTGAAGCCCCAGGCCATCACAAATAAATAATATATAAATAAATATATAGAGACAAATCACACAAATTGGGTTAGACCCCAAACTAAGTTCGAGACTTGTATTATGAGATACTAACTCAACGATACTATATTTTATAATAAATGCATATATAATATGTAGATAGACATCCAAGACCCAGGCCAATCAGAAAAAGGTCATTTTCCATCATGACCTGACCGGGGATCGAATCCGGGACCTCCTGAGTATCGGTCAAGTGTGTTAACCGTTACGCCACGGAGGTGGTCGAAATAATAATTTTTGGTCAAAAATATAATTTTTGGTCTTAACTTGACCAGGAATCAAAGCAGGGGGCAATGGCGCTGTGGTTAGGATTTTACCACAGCGCCAAAGAGTTCGCCAATTAATAAATATAATCGACACAATTATTAGTAATAAAACACAGATAAAATACATTTACAATTAAAAAAAA
>JADGIL010004939.1:4141-20355 GCA_020352625.1 Cactoblastis cactorum | reverse complement strand
GGCACAAATTATTCAGCCTATGGTTCTAATATAGTTCACATTTCGACTTAAGAGCATTATAGTAGCACTATATCGGAATTATTTGGGGTTACAAAGCTGTTTATCAGCTGCTTAATAGAATACGAGTGTCCCGTTAATCAGACTAAGTTCTAGCATTGGATGACTGTTAGTCTTAAATAACGCTTTAGGTTCTGCATTATGCTTATAATATTATTTATTGTCAGTTTAGTAGTTGTAAACGCGAGTGTGAAAGTCATTATTACTAACCAGTAATTTATATATATAAAAGCGAAAAACACTCACTCACTCATCACGAAATGTCAAAAACTACTCAGTCAATCCTAATTGAATTTTAAAGGGTTTCCACGCGGACGAAGTCGCGGGCGGCCTCTAGTTAAATATATATGTACTTATTGCCAATAAATAATTTGTTGTCCAACAAGCAAACCTTGGTCATCATGAGTAGTTGCTGCGCTATCCAACACAGTTTCCTGTTGGAGACGATAACGTACTTTTTTTATTTAGTGATGTGCCTAAAGTATCCTAAAATAAAAATTATTAAAAAAAAAAAACAAAACCCGACTGCTAATGCTAATGACTGACTAAAAAGGAGAAAAAAAGCTTTGTATATATTTTAAATAATATTGCAGGCGGGACAAATCGGTAGATACAACGATGTCTCGTAGATTGGTTTGTCCAATTATTTAAAATATATAAAATCTAATAAAAAATAATATTTAGAATCGCTATTGATACATCCCTTCATTTTGATACCCCACTCGATGAGTTTTGAAATTTTTTTTATCCTCTTTTTATGACGTCATAAATTCACCATTTTGCATTTTTTTATATTTTTTATGTATCCAGTGTCACTGATATAATAAGGAGGTAACTTAGGCTACTTTTATATTCGCGACTTTGTCCGTGTAGAATCTAACAAAAAAGAAAAACGAAATAACTTTTTTGTTACATTCCACGCAGATGAAATCGCGGGCACAGCTGGTATGAATATAATATATGTAATTTAACACATATGTAATGTATCTGAGATCTTCTATAACCTGAATATATATCACTGCAATATCATATTCCATTGCATATTCCTTTAATTAAATATCGATAATGTTTGCCCCATCACTAGCCCAATAGGTACTTGCATCGCGTCCACAGCTGGCCAACCGTACTGCCAGCCAATTAGTCGTATTTTTAATATAATAATGAACTGTGGCTTTCCTCATAGATAAACTGTATTTATTGGAACACCGGCGCATTTTTCAGCAAAAGGGAATTCGTACGGCCATCGGACGGACATGGGTAAGTTTAATTGTCTTTTTTTTTTAATTATTATTTTTACGACATTAAATACGTCGTCAACTGTCGTAAGGACTTTGTTTATTTAATTATCTTTGAGAATTTATCACGTGATTATGCTTCAGAGTTGCGAACTGCTAAGGAAATGGAATTCCCTTCCTGCGTCGCATTCAATATGGGGATTCTCAAGGCAAGAGTAAATAGGCATTACTTGAGCTTGCGTGCTCCACTTTAGTCTTCATCTTTGCTTCCCTTCAGGCGAGATTGAACTCAAATGCCAAAGTCGAAATAAAAAAAAAAAAGGTTTACTTAGCCTATGAAATTTTCCCTGAGAACAGTCCCCCTATTTTAAGCTCTCCCTTGACTGACTTTTACAATTTGTGCGGTAGAAGAAGCAAGTAGAACATTTTATTACTTAACATCACTTGACTCGACTCCTCGTTTGCCTCTCTGTCATAAAAAAAATTTGCTTTTTCTTTCGTTCCAAGACCAGCATGGATGGTAAATGTTTATCTAATACAACAATCCTTAGTTTAATTCGTATCTGTGGTATTTCATTGTCTGTGTCCCCGTTATTTATGTATTTACTGGTGTATTTAAAAAAATGATTGTGTCGGAGTAAGAAGATACATTTTACAAGTCTTTCCGCTTTCTGTCTCTATATACGCTTAGATCTTTAAAACTACTCAACGGATTTTGATGAGGTTCGGTTTCTAAACCCGTGTGAAGCCGTGGCGGATAGCTAGTATATAACATTATTATTTAGTTCTTTAGAATTGTCACAGATTTTGTTTTTAAAAGAGTGTTTATTACTGTAATTTGAATGTGTATTTCTTATTGTAAAAGTTAAACCATTACACCGTGTCCCATCGTGAAAGCGTGAGCGTTAAGAACTGCCCCTAAAATAAAGTAATCGCTTTCCATCTGGTGGGTCAAACTATGTTACAAATTTATAATATAGAAAGAACTATTTAATTTGGGTTATAATAACCTCTTCATTCGAGAAGCCATGAGTGATCTTGTTTTTCTGAAATCGCCCACCTGTAGAGATTTTATCACGTATATGTATCTCTATCCTGAATAAATAAATTTATTAATGTTAACTCTGTATAGTTTTATAGTCACGTTTAGTTCACTTGTGTATTTGCACGCTTTTATGAACTATTCTAGATAACCTAGTTTATAAGTTCTCTTTGTCAGTAATTTTTTTTTTATCTTTTTGAGAAGATTTCTTTAACCCGATGAATTGTGCGCATTATAGTTCTTATAATTGAGAGCTAGATTTAGATATATTTTTAAGTCGCGAGATTTTTTGTAAGATTTGACAGACGTAGAAGTTTAATAAAAAGTTTTAAGTACTACAATTGCCTGCTACGACAAAAAAATTAATCAAATTGTCCAAATTAATCAATACAAAGTATTTTAACGCATTCGCCATTCCGTTTAAAGTATTCCGCCCAGCTCGCACGAATAATAAGCGTTTAAATATGAGTACGGTTAGCCAAGGGGGCAGATTTATTTTTAATCAGCTTTGTTCAATTGTTATCGCATGGGACCAGCCTTGCATTTCTGTGGTAGTGAGTCGGTGGCTTGTTCACAAATTTATTATTGTTATAACATTGTCGTATGAGCGATAGGAACATGGTGCATGGCCGTTTTTGTTATTCATTGTTCATTGGCGGGGGTTTTTTATAGGCCGGCAACGCTTCTGTGACCCCGCGGGTGTTGCACTATCTATGGGCGGCGGTGATCACTTAACATCACATGACCCGCCTGCTCGTTTGCCTCCCTCTAACAAAAGAATGCTGTTTTATGTTGTAACTAGCTGCGTCTCGAAGCTACACTTCGGAAATCACAAGAATAAAAAATACTCAATCCTATTCTAGGTTTTTTTATGTCCACGAATCAGGAAGTCTCGGGTTCGACCCCCCAGTTATGTCAAAATGGAAAGTGTTTTTTTTTGTCACAGGGAAGCAAACGAGCAGGCGGGTCACGAGATGTTAATAGTATATAGATGTAACTGCAACACCCGCGGGGTTACAGAAGCGTTGCCGGCCTATAAGAAACCACATGCCCAGGCCCATTCATGCTGCAGGCTAAAAAAGCAAGCAGCAGGCTCCACACCACTACAAGTAGGGGCTCCATACCACTGATATTTTTGTATTTGACCTAAATCTTGGATGTTTTAAGTTTTTGTCATATGATACTCTAAAAATAGATTAATGGACTCCCGCTGGCCCTTTTTGATAGTTATTTGTAATTGGAGAAGTCAGTACAAGCACCACCACTTTACCCAGAAAGAAGATAGTAGAAGAAAGAAGAAAAACTCGTGTTGGTTGCGGCTCATCGTAAGGCAGTTTGCTTGGTTGATTGCCAGCTGCCTAGCGAAGGGCAACAAATGACAGAGTTTATCAACGTATCAAGAATAGAAGATAGAAGAAGATTGAATTTTAAACGCTTTTTTCATAGACTATTGTCTCTTTAAAATCGACGACATCCTTTGTGTAGCGGTTAACGTATCTGACCGTTGCTCCCAGATTCGATCCCAGGCCAGGTCATGATGGAAAGTGACCTTTTTCTGATTGGTCTGGATCTTGGATGTTTATCTATATGTGTGTATATATTTATTATAAAATAGAGTATCGTTGTTGATCCCACAACACAAGTCTCGAAATTACTTTGGGGCTTACTCAATCTGTGTAAATTGTCCCTATATATTTATTCACTAACTGTTGCCCGCGACTTCATCCGCGTAAATCAAATGACGATAACTATTTTAATGAACCAATTTTGATAAAATAAACTGTAAATGCTTTTCTGAGTTACAACAAAAGCAACTGGTGAAAGTTTTTAGTAAATCGGTTCAGTACTTTCGGAGATTAGCGTGATCATACATAGACAGAATTTAAAAAAAAAAAACGTTTGCTTTTTTTGAAATTGATTCAAAAATGCTAAATTCTATTCTCTATTTGAATAAAAATATTTTAACTTTGACTTTAAACGACCGCTGCTGAGAAGAAATGCCGAAAGAAACTCAAGCAATTTTGGTCCCTATTATGCCAGAAGGGCTTGAATAATTGCCAGTAAGGCCTTCGAATGGCACGATGAGCCAGTTCACGGACAACGAGGAAACTAGTCCACGCTCAAGGTGACCATACAAATTGAAGACTATAACAGAATTGAAAAAGTGATCTGTTTTGTCAGGTTTATTTATTTATTAATCAGGCACATCAACAATGTAAACAATTGACATAAAAGAAAAACATGGATAGGACTTAAATCTAATGTTTACATCAATTATAGACATGCACAAAATTCAACTTAAACACTACTTAATTATTCTTTTTTTTTTTCTTTACTGAACAGGAACTCTTTGCAAATTTTTAAGTTTAAACAACTTAGGAGCATCATGGAATATATCCAGATCAAGCTTCCTATGCCATTCGTTAAGCGCGGTTTTAAATCTACACAATGGCGCATGCTTACCCAGCCTGGTTTTACTACGCGGAACCAGAAAATAGTCTTTCTTAAATCGTCGCCGACAACGCATTTTAGGTACACAAATTCTTACCTGATCAAGCAAATCTGGGCACTCAGAGACACCTCGGACAATTTTTTGGAAAAAAGACAAATCAAGCATACGACGTCGCGATGCTAATGTATCAGGTTAAATAAATGCCAAAATTAAATATTGATGTCTACCTACCTAGTTATGATAATGCTGGCCTAGAAAATGAGAGAGAAGTGTCAGACGTCATGCAATGAGATGGACAGATGATATCATTAAAGTTGCAGGTCGAACATGGATAAGGAAAGCTTGACGTACTGGAAGAGAGACCTATGCTCAGCTGTGGGTGGAGAGAGGCGGGAACGATGATAATGATTACCGAAAATCTTTACGTAGCTAAATCAGTTCTAAATAGAGAAAAAAGCAAGTCAATATTTGATACAGATAGGTTAATTACTACTAACTGTCAGTATAATATTATATGATCTGTGACATACGGAAGACTCAGTCTTCCGTGTCCGTGAAAGTCTAGAGTCTTCCGTGAAGATGGATGCTGAAAAGTATCCGAAACGTCGGAGCTCAATAAATAGTTACACATAAAAAAAAACAATCTAAAATCTTAAAACAGTATAAATTCCTTTGTGTGTAGTGATTAAACCGCGATAAAATCCGTCAAATTTGTTTCATTTCAACATACCATGATGTTAATAAGGAAAAACGTACGTATTTACCTACATACATCAAAATACTGAACGTCCAAAGTAACTACGTTAACGAGAAGGGTACATAAAGCATTGGTTGTCCAATGTATTTATTTGATTTTGTTGAATTGTAATTTTTTGACGATTTATTTTACTTTAAAATAGTTGAATCTCAATATAAATATTGTTTTAATATCTCATGTAAACTATTCAGTGTACATGAGATATTCTTCTGTACCTTGTTTTGTTAATATACTTATCACATAAATATAAGGTTTCATTATTATTAATCATAAAAAAAAACTATTTATAAAAAATGTTGCAGGTGTCTATGGGCGGCGGTGATCACTTAACATCATGTGACCCGCCTGCTCGTTTGCCTCCCTCTTTCATAAAAAAGCGACCCGTCCCACTGCCTCTGTGAAGATTTGGATAAAGGGATATCCAGGCATTTTAGCTTGTTGTAAATTGTCGATATTACTGAAGTTATTTTTTTTTTTTTTTAAACAGATCTTCAATGCCATGAACAGAAGACAGTAAAGCCGGCTACACTGGAAATTCTTCTGTACCCAATATTATTTTACATCAAAGTTATTGCACTCCTTTAAAAATGCAGTAAAATACATGTCCGTCTGTAATTACCGGACATTATTCATATATGTATAAAATAAGCTGGATGTTTATCGACCTCTGTATAAAGCAATCGAAACATAATTACAACAAGCTTATAAATGAACCAGCCGTGCCCACTTCGTTGGGCGTTCAAATATAGCCTATAGCACTATCCTGAATAGTGTAGCTTGCTGATTGTGACGCGAGTACAAACATACAGACAGACAGACAAAAATTCTAAAAACAGTCGTTTTGGCTTCTATATGTCCTATAAAAAGCCCCTATAAATGTATTTTCTTAAATATCTCCCATGTACAGACATAGCTTAGTTACAATTTTATTATATGTAATAGATATTATTGTTACTATATATAGTAGGTTTTTTTATTATATTTATAGCTTATTTATGTAACAAAATAAATAAAATGCCTTACCATACAGGGCATCGGATCTATGGTACGGTATTCAAAATATTTATAATGTAGATTTTTCCCGTAACATACGTGGTGACACACGTTACAAATTACACGGTATAATTATAAAAATAGCTGTGAAATCATTGTTATAATAACTAGTTGGAGAGCTTGGGACAGGACAACGGAATCATTTATGAATTCTCGACTTATATAGTCGAGAATTCATAAATGATTCCGTAATGAAAATATAGTCGAAAATTTATAATTTTTTATGTTTACGAGCATTAGATATGAAGTTTACGAGCACTAGATAAGAAAGCTCTGAATTTACCGTATCAGATTTTTATAATTGTATACTGTTATGGCTTTTCGTAAATCTTATGATTTAGAGAAATGTATATTTTAATTAGTGACAATCGTGTTAACGTAGTAGCTATATAGCCGTACATATAAAATATTTTAAAATATATTTATTATAATTTACTGGGTCGCATAAAACACTTCAAAGTTGTAATCTATACATACGATATAATAAAATTGTAACCGAGCAAGGGGCTGACAAGTTAATATAGTATTGGTCGGACGAAGTCGCGGGCATTAGCTAGTAGTTAATATTTACTAGTGTTGAAATGAAACAAATTTAACGAATTTTATCGCGGTTTAATCACTACACACAAAAGAATTTATACTGTTTTAAGACTTTGTATAAAGAATAATAATATTTACATATTGTATAAAGATTTTTTACAATTGTAATAGTGTTAGCTCTTAGACTATTAAGGAAGAAAATATTTACGATATGTCGGCCATAAGAACTAATGTTATGTGAACAACTCATTTATATAATTACAGTAAATATTATTAAAAAAATAAAATACTTTTAACTAAGTAAATAAAAATAAAATACTGACTCTAGCTAGTAGAAATCAGTAACCTCGCTTCGCTCGCTGAACAAATCCATCCAATGGGTAATCTATATATATAAAAATCTTCCGTTACTGAGTGACTAACAGACAACGTACAGACGAAACTACTGAACGCAAGAAGCTGTGGCATGTATGTTTCTTGGAGAATGTAGGGGACCACTAAGAGAGGATATTTTAATGTTCCAACCCGAAGGGGGGTGAAAGGGGTGAAAAACTTACATATATGTATATGAAAGTCAATATACACCGGCGAATGCGGGCAATAACTAGTTTTCACATAAAATTGACGATTGACCGACGCCTGAATTGCGGCTATAAGCCATCATGCTCCGTCCGGTGAGTGAGCCGGAGACCCTAGTTTCCGGGCTTTTTAAGGTCGGCAACGTTTCTGCGACCCCGCGGGTGTTGCAGTTGTCTATGGGCGGTGGTGATCACTTATCACGTGACCCGCCTGCTCGTTTGCCTCCCTCTTAGATAATATAAAAAAATATATATTTATTACGAGAACGATTACGGCTATTTACCACGAATGGTGTTCTCGTCAAGATAGATTCCTTCAAGCGACTTGAGAAAGTAACATTTTAAGCACTAAACGCACTCTTTATATATGTTTTAATTTGTATATAAGAAGGTGGTTTACGATTGAAGAACAGTTACATCGTATCGTCCGTCTGTGTGGCGTGGTGCCAATGATTACCCGTTATAACAGAACAGCACACCCCAACCAAACGTTCGTGGAATCCAATTGGGTCAGACAAGAACCGCAATTTATAATTTATGCTTTGACTAGCCTCCCGCTCGCGGCTTTATGCGCGGCGGTTTCGGATATATCACGCAATTTTCTGGATATGAACATCCTACACCCAGGACGATCAGAAAAAGATAATTTTCCATCATGACCTTACCGGGGATTAAACCCGAGATATCATGGTTCAGAGACAAGGACTTAACCACTGTGCCAACGCGGCCAGCTATCGTTAATCTTGTTTTCGGTTAATTCGCGAACGATGGCATCGTATTTTTCTCAAGACACCTGAACAAAATTAGTAAAGGTATTTTCGTAGCTCAAAATAAGGCCAGAATAAGAAGATATATGTATATGCTCAGACGATGAGCCTGAACTCATCAAATTATCAATTTTTTTGCAAGGCCAAGACTGAATACGATGAACTCGATCGCCGACCCCCACAGTTGAAGGAGAATGCACTTTGTCTTACTTAGCCTCTAGGTTTTTTAGATCCTGCCTGCAAATAAGTTAACTTATAAAAATATTGGATTATAATAAATTTTGTGCAAACTACTTTGAAATTTGATAAATATTTGATATCTAAATTGCAATATTTAAAAAAAATCAACAAACAATACCTTTTGACAAAGTAGGTTATTCAAAAAATATTCTTACTTAGTTTCAAGCGTGCTTTAAAGTTATTATCTAATCTAGTTGCACTCAACCAAAAAAATCTTTATTTACCTAATCTATGCAAATGTCCTGTTATCATATTAATTATAAATAAAAATAATAAGAACAAACATAAATTAAGTAACCTCTCGAACTTTAAAACACTGACGCACATTACATAACAAGCACATAATAAATAAACTCATTATTTAATTTGGCCATTGAAACTGCACAGTTTCCGACGTAAACAATGTACACCTTTTGCATGGGAACATATTTCAAGTTCATCGACAAAAACATAATTAATCTTCGAGGCTCACGCCCCACCATTTTTAAATTTTCCGCAAGGAGCTGTCACACCGTCTTCCCAGTCAACTACGGTTGCGCGCGAAAATATCTCCTTGCCTATGGTCTAGGTGCTTTGTGGTGTACAGATATTTAATTGATTTGGGTTGTTTATAAATAGTGGAAGTAACAAGTTACCCTTCGAGATCTTCACTTGACGGACACAAGAGACGACATGTACCGGTGAGTATTCTTGTTTTTTTTCTCTTATCTTGGATATATTTTACCGGTTTTTAATACATTAACATTATAAAAGTACAACTTATAATCTCGTGTTATCGTAATCACATTATATTATTAATTTTTTTTAAAGAAAAATTATACAAAAAATATTATTACAATTGTAATATTATTATAATTTTTTATATAATATAAAAATAAAGTGCAGTGAAAAGATTCATTATACACATAAACTAAGTGCATTAAAGTGGCTTGTCCTGTTTTACCTAATAATACTGAAATAACTACCTACCAAAACAACAACTTAAAAAGGCAGCCCTTAAAGGGCACCCGATTTATTTATTTTCATCATTCTCCTTTGTAAGAGAGCATTTAAATTATTTTGATACACATTAAACTAACAGATGTGAAAGATTTTCTGTAAAGTGTACCACAAAAATGTATTCGTATTGGAATAAAGGAAGATCGCTTCGCTCGTTTGATTAAAAAATCAATTACCGATTCAAAATTCTCCACCACTAAAAGTAAAATAAACTTAAATAAAACAATAAGTTACAAATAGAAAAGATTTTAAACAACACAATAGATTTCCTTGAATTCCCTTCATGTGTAGGCATTTCATTCATGCATGGTATCTATGATCGCCCAATCTGACAGTACTGTATCCTATTGTTTATAAACAATACTCATGTACTACTTGCTCACCACAATGTGAGTTCGTAGATATAAAAACTGAAAATTCCGCGCGTTGACACACTTTCCATAGACAATTCTATTCCCTTTTTTACTGACTGCTTTAAAAACTGCGCATTGTTACGTAAAGTTCAGTAAATGCTCTCCGTCAAGAACGATATGCTCGTTTCTTAACCCCCGACGCAGTAATAGCGGGTGTTACTTTCTTTTGCATTACTGCTTCAGCTGATAACTGGCAGTCTTCTTATTCGTGTTTAGGGTTCCGTTTCCAGTTAGCTTAGTTTTTAGTTTAGCTCGCGGTAGAAAATTATCTTATGTCCTTCCCAGATTCTTAAACTACCTTCGTAACTTTTATCAAAATCGATTCAGTATTTAGGTTATATTCCTCATACTGCTACAATTGTTAATTAGTAATTAGGGGGTAACCCTTACAAACGAACAAACAGAGTGAAATACTTTACCTCTAATACATATTAGTACAGATTGAAACTTTAAACTGCCAAATAGCAACTAGAATAATAACTTGCGAACTTGTTTTTCTTTTACTATTACCACAGACTTTTTTTGCAAAGTTTATTTTTTAAAAGGTTTCAAATCCCTTCTTAGGCATTTGTTTAGAGACTCGTAATGATACTTTGCTAGCTATAACAATCCCTTTTCGGATATAACAGGTCCTATATAATAGTGTCCTCGCATCTTAGATTATCCTCCCATAAAAAAGCATTGATCAGAGATTAGAGGATATAATTTATTATGGAGAAAATTATAGACGATGGCTGTATGGGCTTCAGTTCCCTTTGCCTTTCCCAAAGGGAAAACTCTACCAAAAAAAATTGTATGGAGAATATATATTTTTTAAGTGTACCTAATTTCACTACATGTCTCTAATACATGTTTAATTATTTTGAAAAAGGTTATATTCCTCATTCTGTTACAATAATAAGTTTAGTAGTTAGTTACAATATTAATATAAAAAGGTATACGTACATAAGGAACCTTAAAATAATCTCAGGCGCTCGTAATATATAAACAAAAACTTATTTTATGCCAAACAAGGACACTTAGGCCACATTAATTAAGAAACTAAATTGCAATTAAGATTAAATTGGGCGGCCATTGTCTTGAGCATAAATTAGGCATTTTATAATAGGCGGGTTTCCTAGCCAGCCTCGCAGCCATGTGTGAAATTGTCTAGATAAAATTAGTCTTTGTCATTTTATAATTAGTAAATGTTGTTTTTGTTTGTAGCCACATTTTTTTATGTTAGAGGGAGGCAAACGAGATGTTAAGTGATCACCGCCGCTCATAGCCAATTGCAACACCCGCGGGGTCACAGAAGCGTACGAAGGCCTATAAAAAACCGTTGAAAAGAAAAAGAAGTTAGGCCTCCGGCTCTCCCACTCACCGGACGGAGCATGGCAGCTGATAGCCGCCATTCCGGCATCGGTTTTCTGTGGGAATGTGGTACTGCCCCGAACGAGGCGGCCCATTCATACTGCAGTCTAAAATAGCATACAGCAGGCTCATAAGTACCACTACGAACATGGAACAAATCAAGTCCTTCAAAACAACATATCGAGGCCTTCAAAAAGGGTTTTTTTAATATTCATTCAGGGTCGGCAATACTTGTATCACACACACTAAAATTACAAATTCACAATATCACCTACACGTTAAAAAAGATGATACATATAGGTAGGTATTAACTATACTTGCATTTCGTGACGACCACTGCTAAAAAACTGCAAATTATAAAATGGAAAATTTACTTCAGTCAGAATATGTAGTTTTTTGAGAGGACGAAATATTGTATCTGATTAAATTCTAATTTTTGTGCACCTTGCCTCTTAGTTAGAGTAAACTGTTACCAAATCAGAAGTAGTTTACATACTATATCTGGCAAACGTGTACTAATTAAAACTAATAAGTTTCAAACTATAGTTAGTTGCAAGTTATTGTAACTTAAACAAGGATAATGCCAACTAATTTATCTGAATTTACGGTCAGCAAAATAATTATTATTGTCTATGTCTGGCTCGGACAAGACAATAAAGCTATTTCAAGGCAATAGCTAACAGACACTCATTTTTGGTAATTTTGGTGATATTTGTAAATGGACGAGCAAATTTTACTAGACTGACTCTTAAATCTATGGGCTAACTATAACTATTAGTATAATATTATATAATCTGTGTTATAACTAGGCAGTACACACAGGTTTTAATGACCTATGGTAGAACATAAAGGCGGGTAATCAAAATTTTGACAAAAAAATGCTGACATTTTTTTACCTCCGATGAATCTTTGGCGATGTTGTTAAACCAATTTAATGATGGGTTGATTTTCATATGATACCTATCCGTTTATTCGAGATTGTGCTTGTTTAATGTTAATCGGTTTAGCCGTTTGAAAGTTTTGAGGTGAAAATACGGGAGAGCAACTGAAAGTATGCACTATAAGGTATCAAATTTAAAAATTTAAAAAGTTATTGAAAAAAGAAGTTTGACTAGTCGATTTTGATGTCAAAGTTTTTATTATTTAGCTGCTACAAAGTTATTGGAAAAAGACTAAATAACTGTCAGAGAATTTGAGGGGTTCCATAGTCAAAAAGGAACCTTTATAGTACCGCTAAGTACGAACCTGTCACTAAAATAAGATTTATTTTAAATCATTTTTAGTGACAGATTCGTTACCAAAATCAATATTCTTAAATAACCGCATCTTTTTTTGTGAAAATTTAAAAAATAATGAGTTGTATTTGTGTCTCACAAACTTATAGACTTAACTTTCTCATTGATTTGCATAAATGAACGAATTGCATTACCGTCTGAAAATTGTTGATGTCATTCCGAAGCGAATTACTCATCATAGTGATTCATTACTAAAATAAAAGATAAAGTATGATTTCATAGTTAAAATAGTTTGTAATTTATATCAAAACTAGCTAATGCCCGTGACTTCGTCTGACCAGTTGATACTATAATATCTTGACAGCCCCTTGCTCGGTTACAATAAATTATATCCTTTGGGAATCGTACATTTTTCCGAGATAAAAAGTAGCCTCTAAGATCTTTTAATCTAGGTCATAGTCTGTCGCTGTGCCAAATTTCATCTAGATCTGTTCGGTAGTTTTTGTGTGATGCGCGTACAAACAAACAGACAAAAATTCTAAAAAGATTATATAAACAATAATATATGTTTTTGGTAAATATCTCCCAGATACAATTTTATTATTATGTGAATTTCTGACACGAGGACCTGCTAGAGCTAAACCGTGAAATTTTGGCTTTTTAATTATTCTAAGTACTTATAATACCTTCTTTTAACCAAGTGACCTAAGAGAGGGTGTTATAGAATTTCAAACTCAAAAATATGAATTGGAAGTTCACTATATTTCCTAGTTTGGCAAATTAAATTAAGATACGTGGTCAAAACGCTCAACAAATACTCATCAAAATAGTAAGAACTCATAAGAAAAAATATTTCAATGCACATATCATTAGCCTAAAACTGTGTGCCTAAAAAGGGTGGGCATTTTTCCTGTCTATTATCTGCAAAAATGGTGTCTATGGCCAGACACGCCAGACACGAACGCGACCGGCGGGTTATGTAACCGAGAAAACGGCGCACGCACTTGGCCCGCTTGCGAGGTTAAAGTTTGTTTAGTTTCGACAAATATTGGAAAGTAGTCCCATCCGCCATGAAAGGATTACCTACACTGGAAGATTTTTTATTTTATATAAGAGGGAGGCAACGAGCAGGCGGACAACCGCCACCCATAGACAACAACAACACCCTCGCGGTTATAGAAGCGCCCGCCCTCCCCAAATGGGGAGTGTGGGGAAGTGGTGATACGCCTCAAAATCAGTAGTGTCAGGGACAGTCAATGTTTGCGTGCGTACCTATTTTAGGGTCGTCCAGTGATGATTATTTCCTTCAGAATTAATTATTGTTACGTTTGAATGAACACAGAGACACGACATCATTGGGTTTTACATATTTTGACATGTTACCCCCTCCACCGATTTGACTATCGTGATTTTTATGAATATAAGTGCTCTAATTTATATATGAATTTATAGAAAATTATCTATACATATAATTGTAACTGAGCTATGTCTGTACATGGAAGATATTTAAGAAAAACATATATAGGGTCCTCTTCATAGGACCTATAGAAGCCATAATGATTGTTTTTAGAATTTTTGTCTGTCTGTATGTTTGTACACGCATCACACAAAAACTACTGAACAGATCTGGATGAAATTTGGCACAGCGATGGACTATGATCTATATTAAAAGATAAGCTACTTTTCATCCCGTAAAAATGTACGGTACACGAGGGATATAATTAATTGTAACCGAGCAAGGGGCTGACAAGATATTATAGTATCCATTGGTCGGACGAAGTCGCGGGCATTAGCTAGTGCAATATAAAAAAGTGAGTAGTGGACAGGCGCATGTCAAACATTACACTACGGAGGTCATAAGTCCCAACACGATCTTCCCCAAAACTTCATAAATGTATTTCTTTTCGCCCAGTGAATAATTAAATAATTTAAACAAGCATTAATTACTAATAAAAACAAAATTAAATATCGATAACATCTCGTCAATTCCGCCTCGAAACAAGTTGAACATGTTACAACTTTTTCTGAAGACGATACTGGTCCTCGTAAATATGGACGGATGCGCCTGCGCAGGGCATGTGGTCAATGATATTTAAGATACGGTTCAACTACAATTTGTGGACTTTTATTAATTTTATTTTGCACCTCGTTTAATCTTGTATGTCTATAAATAATTTTGACCCAATTTCTGTCCTCGTAGTGAGCTAAAATAGTGCTGGAAACAGAATGCAATATTTTTTTTAAGATGGATATCTGATGATACCAAAACTACTTCTTTAGATAGATAGATAGAAACTTTATTCACATCACAGGACACAAATTTCTTATAAATCTAAAAATACAAACAAATATAAACTTTAATATATAAAAATGATTGTGTGTCACAGTGATACGAACAGGCAGTAATCTCAGCGTGGATTTCACTCAAAGAGNNTTTTCAGTTACCGCCTAAGAAAACGCATTTCTTTCGGCTTTTCTTCTCAGCAGTGGTCGTTCCGAAATGCTGGTAGTCTGTAGATCGATTAAGATAATAAATGTTTGTTAGATATTGACGTGAAAAGGTACCTGTGAAGGTCGAATTTCTGAATTAATATTTTGGTTTTGATTTGATAATATTGGAAGACATTTTCTTTTCTTTTTCTTTTATATTTCTTACATATTTCTTTGAATTACCTTATATGTATAATGTAAAGTATGTTTATATGGAAAACAGGTAATATTTTTTGTAATAACTTCTAAATCAAAAGTATTTATTATACATGTTGTTGGTTAGCACTTTTCAATCATTAACTTATTAATTTCACACGGAAATAAAAATTAAGCTAATTTAATTTATACTTGTATAAGTGGATAATTATTTTAATAGCTTCAAATATTAATATTAGCATACGTATGTATCTTAAATTTAAAACGAATATATTTTTACTCATTCCTAAAGGATGAAGATTATAAATAAACATTTTATTACATCTGTAAGTCAATGACACCCAACAACTAGTTTAAGTAGTGTTCATTAATATGCAAATAGTCTAGTTCAAGATATTTTCCTTCACGATGTGTTTATTTGCCTCAGAATTAAAATATAAGAAAATATTTCACTATATTAAAAGTCCTACCACTAACAATAAGTAATATGAACCTGTTTTATTTATCTTGTTTTAAAAATTGTTAGATATGGCAATAATATCATATAAAAAAAAATATAACTTCCGTCCCCTTCCGGTGGTATCTTTGTCATCTCTTTTCCTTTCTCATGGTGTGTGCTAAAACCTTGCTCAACAAATAGTGAATTTAAAATATCGTAGTTTCATCCATCCGCTACAACTGCAATATAACCCCGGACTCAAACAAAATTTATTTTTAAAAGCGAATTATTCGACGTCTCAGAATCAATATTAGGAAATAAATTAATATAAAAAAGCTATATGTATCTTTTAAAATGTTTTTATATCTCTTTATTTTATTTTATTTTTACTCTTCTTGTTTCATCTTG
>JADGIL010004933.1:29256-40295 GCA_020352625.1 Cactoblastis cactorum | reverse complement strand
ATTTAGCAATAGCACCTGAAACACAGGATGATTTACATCTTAGTTCAGGTACCTTATTATTGTATCCGTATTTTTAGAAATATTTAGTTAACCTAATAATTGTTTTATACCTGTTTTTGTAATTTTAATAAATATTTTATTTTATTTTATTTTTTTATAATTTGTTTGAAAAATATTAGAAATATTTTAAACAAATGTCAATAAGTGCCAAAGAAAAGAAAATCACTCTTTGCCTCTGTCACAGAAACTCGTATAACCTAAATAGTTACAGTCCTCAAGTAAAAAGAGCACTCATGGTTGTATACCCGCCCAGAACAACTTAGTTACAAATCGCGTTTTGTTTCTACTGCAATATTAGTTTTAGTCAAAAAGCTATTTTTCAACCCCCGTCGAAAGGCTTGCAAACTTTTCTAATTTATTTAATTTGTACTCAACGTCTCGTAGCTTCTTGCTTTATTGGAGATAACTTTGATAAAATATTGTTTCGAATTTCGATTTGATTGTAAGATAATATAAATCGAACCAAATGGCCGACTATAGTCAAAAGCACAAGTTTTAAATTGATTATAAACGCCGCTACTAGAAGTTACGACGGAAATCTGTCTAAGGATTTGAATCAATTAAATTAGATCCTCGTAATAAATCAGAGGTCGCATTTATTCTTTAAATTCTAAAATACTTATAATAAATACTTTATTCAATAACTTAAATATTCTAGGCCTTAGAATATAGTATATATAGTATTATAATAAGGAATTTATCCATTATTTTAAAATGATTTTATTTGATAATTAATAAAGCTACAAAAAGCACCTTTAAATGAATAATTTATTTTCTTAAAAACTGCCTTATACCAGTAAATCTTATTTTCTGAAATTGGTACAATACTAAAACATTCTCCTAAGTAGGTATAACAAACAATCTTCTGCAACCCAAATCAAAAACGTTTCAGGCAAACGCGAGATAATCGCAGAGAACCTATATACATATACATTCACATAAGTCAAACTGAGAACCTCCTTTTTTTGAAATCGGTTAATAAAAACAAATATTATTTTTTTATTAATTTAGACTAACTAAAATTTTTGTATTTGTCTGAAGAGATTAAGTTTACCTATACTTATTTATTGCTTTTACAATTCCCTAAAGATATGACATGTTTGTCAACAGGTTCTGATGTTCCCAGAGGAAGGCTGGGCTCGCAGCGCCTCGTCCTCCTACTGGACCCTGCAGCCTTGCTGGTGGAGGAAGTCTCGCTGCAAGGTCGTTGAAGTCGCTGGCACTAGAAGGTATTGTTATTATTTTGAAGGTATTCATTTCGGTTGAGATATGTAGCTTTTTTTAAAATCACTTGACACATCGAAACCTTCAAGAAAAGAGCGTATTATTAAAGGCCAGCAATGCTTCTGTGACCTTCCGGGTGTTGCCATATCAGAGCAGTATCATTGCAGGTATTGTCATATCAGAGGTGAACAATTATTTATTTGTATTTAATAAACGCTAATATTATATATATACTTTAGGCTAGGTTATTGCTTTCCAAGTTTTGTTTTTAAATTAAAATTGATTCATTCTTAAAAAAATTTCGTGATCCTTTCACACAAAGTTCAAATGTATTAACTGTTTGTAGATACTATTTAGTTTTCTATGCTAACCAGTGAAATAATACACATATAACTAACGTATTAAATAAATGTACCGTTAACTTGGTGCAAAAAATAAGTAAAAAAAAATAACAAAAAAAAATAAAAACCATGTATACAAAAACCGCTACCGCCATTAGGTAAAATAATTACCTTACCTTCATTTTTACCTCGTTTCAACGCTGAAATACAATTTTAAGTTGCATGCAAAATATAAACAGTGTTAAATGTTTTGGTGTCTGAGAGGAAGGAGTTTATCATTTAGTCGTAGGATGGCGCGCTTTTCGCAATTAACCGCAGTTTCAGGTAACGTCCGCATGACAAACGACCGGAACTGGCCGGGGGCGCTACCATCGCACCTTCTTGTTGGCAACAAAGAGATTTTATACAAAATGAGACATTATTTACTACGACTATGTTGGCCTTATAGAAAATAATAGCAAGAATACAACATGAATGCTGAGGGATTAAGTATTAACAATAATGACAGGATAATGAGTAAATGTTTTGTTAATTAATTTTTAAAAACAAAGGTTATAAATTGCGCCAATTTTATCTTATATAATTATTTATTTATAGAATATTTATAATAACATTTCCTTGGAATTCAAGAAAAATTCAGAGAATATATGTATATAGCTGTCCATATATCGTATACTAATCTTTAATCTTCATTAATAAAGCCAAAATTGATATAATGGCAATATTAGATGGTTCTAAGATTTTACAAAATAAACTAGAAATTTAAGCACATACAAATAGGAACGATTTATAGACATTAATATATATGTATGCATATCTATAAATCGTAACTGCATCGCTACCTAAACGGATCAACGATTCAGTTTATTTTTATTGAAATTGATTTGATCGAAATTGTTTCAGCTATGGTTCTAGAAAATCTGTTTAGCCATCCAATTCAATTTTATTATTTATTTTATATCGTGGTTTTAGTATTGTACTTTTATGTTATAAGTAGATATTCGTCTAGAAAAATCTATTTATTTAAGAAATTCATATTTTCGGTTCTGTCGCTATAATACAAGTCATTACGTTGATTTGTCAATGGAATGAAAATAATAAATGAAGAATCTTGTTATTAAGTTTATATTCATAACTATTTACAACCTATCTACGTTTTAAACAAAGCCAAAAGGCCTAGTAGGGTAAGGATAGTATTAGAAAAAGCAATTTAGTTTTAGCTAAACCGCTTTGTACTACCATGATTAAAAGTTAACCCAAACTAACAAAACAGTTAAAAAGAGTTTCCCGCAGAAAAACGTGTATTCTACAACACGGGGCTAAACGGGCATCGTTAACGTTAACGGTTATTACCCCCTCCCACTACTATCCCTCTTAAATGATCTCCTATTTCAAGATAACACTGCTTCAGAGATCTACCATTGTTTAATGACTATTGTCCCTTGTTTAGACCAAAAAATTACCTTAAAATAAGATTTTTTTGTAGGCTTAAGTTTTAAATGCGGTTTTTAAATTTTCCTTCCACATTTATTAACATTTATAGAAAAAGAATAATAAGCTGCCAAATTCTCTATACCTATTGTAATTACAGTTAGTTATTGTAATGTAAGTTATTTTTTATTGTTTTATCAAACTACATTTCTTTGTTAAATCGAAACATTGCGTGTCCGTAAAGAAAGTAAGGATTTTCTTATTCGTCCGACCGGGATTATGACAGGAATTTCGTTATTGTATTTTAATTTTCTTGCATGCAACAAAGCCATTTGCTTTTATCATTTTATTTCTATTTCACATTACTTTCTTATAATATCAGTAGAACAAAACTGTACAAATATACTAAATATGCTAACAAATGCTTGAGTATTTCTCATCAAAATTTATTCCTAAGCCTAAATTAGATCATCCGGCCTTTATATACGAAAAAGGACAACATTTCATCCACTATGATAACAGCTACAAGATTAGGAATTTATATCATACTTAAGCTGAAGCTTACAAAGGGACACAACAAAACCTTTACAAAACTTAACACAAACTTTTATATTTAGGATTACTCGTCCCAAAATAGACTCAGGGTAAAAAAGGTCAACGGATCTTGTAGATTTACCTGCCGTTGTATACAATTCGTGTAGGTACCTGCTTCATCATTTAATTTAATCGGCCATTCGAAATTTCAGTGAAACGTTACGAGGCGATAACGCGGAGAAAGTAGTGCGAAAGTGCGCATAAAGGTTTTTAATTTGTTGGTGAGTTCTTCCAGCAGTGGGCGATGTTTGGCCATTACGGGCTGCCATTACATCGACCGTAGGGCTTCCCTACGTGTTGGATTCGCGCCCTACTAACAGGAATACGTGACCGGCATTCAAACATGCTATCTCTTGCACCAAACATCAAAAATCCCGACGGCATTAAACCTCCCGTGACTTCCTCCTTCGTAAGTTATAACCTCTTCAAATTCGACCTTGAGTATTTTTATGGCGGTGTCAGCTTAAAATATGATTATGACGCAAATATGAGGGTTTTTTGGCTGCAGAAGCGACTTGTACTGCTATTATTTGCATTCGCCTAACTCTATGTTTAAGAGGAAGAATATAAATAAATAAATTCGCTTACAAATAAACATGAAGGATGAAAATTAATACAGATTATTTGTGTAATTTTTGATATATATATCACAATTGTAATACGACAAAACGCTACTGACGTGGCGAAGTTAAATATAAGACTGTCTGTCTGTACATAATGAGGAAAATACCGAGCATACAAAATTTTTAAGAAAGTTTAAGACATCTTACACACCGTCTTCAATTAATTAGAGTGTTAGTGAGGTAGAATATTATAAGTGCAGTATAAATCAGGGGCTTTCCCGGCTTCAGACGTGCGTGGTAGCAGGTAGAGGTCCCACTAATTCTTGGGAGAGACAAACGGTAGTCGACGGCGCGGCGGTGTTCTTAATCACATTATAGAGTTTATAGATGTTTTGCAGTTGGTGGTATATGGTATATTTTACCCCCCTTATCGAAGTCCTCGAATTTAATACGAAAATATGCAGGAAAAATGTGGCAACGATGTGAAAGACTGAATAAATAAAACTTGAAATGTCACTTCATACCATTATATGTATAAGAATGTAAGTAGCATGTTTAGCATATTATGAAAAAATGTGATTGAGGCAATAATAAATAAAAGAAAAAAGATCTTTAAAAATAAGAATAATCTTTTGAGTAAATTCTGTCAAAGCATTTGGATAGCATTAAAAAATAATATTAAGTTTTCCAAATAATTCCAAAAATATACAAGTCCGTTGATTAAGTTGAATCGAAAAACATTTACTCTTCTGTAATATATTTATTTTATACGCGGGTAACTGACGCCACCCCAACAACACGTCGTAAATAATTCTAGAGATACGATACGCCAGAAACCTACATTATTATTAAGATAAAGATGAAAATTTCGAGTAAGATTCTTAAACTGTACATTTGAAATGAGAATACGATGGAGAGTTAAATTTTGACTATCTCGCAAGAGAAGGTCCCGGGTCAATCCGATCATTCCAAGATAGAAAAATAATCTTTTTCTGATCGGCATGGAAATAATATAGTTATCTGTATAATATCACTTATTTGTTATAAAATATAGTAACGTGGGATTAGTGCTTATCTATTTCATAAAGTGAATTGATTCAGGTGTCAATAGTTACGTGGTAATAGTTGGCATTAATTAACTGAGTGAAACTCTCAAGGGAATGTAGTGGATATTGCATATTAGTACGGAATACCATAATTCTTCAACTTTCTTTTGGGGTTAACTGTGCGATACATCCCTATATATTTATTTTATTTTACTTGTTCATGGGCAGCTATGATCACTTGCCATCTTGTGATTCGTTTGCTATCCTATATCATGAAAAATATTTTTGTTACAGACACAGCACTCACGCGCGAATGGTGGTGAGCGGGGCGAATGCAGTGTACATCGTAGGGACGTTCAAACATCTTGGCACTGATGCTGATTTTAAGGTATGCCCTATATCGTAACGGCCCTTGTTATCTTGACGACATCGGTTGTTTAAGATCATATCCTTTGTACCGAGAAGCCATGAGTTCAATTCCCTTAAGATTATGATAGAATAACACTCCTTCTGCCGCAGTCTTATAAAAAGATCGTTAAATTGTATTTGTTTGTCATATAAATGTGGTACTGCTTCATTGAATTAGTATCTCATATTAAACTGAGTTTTTCAATATTATACGCAAAATAACCAAAAATATTAATTTTAAATCGGACTGGTATTTGATGTATTATATGACTTATGAATTTCCAATAAGTAAACTAATTGTTATTACACTCATTAAAAAAAACTACAAGTTTTTACAATTTGTTTGTATTGACAGTTATACCTGACGACGAACGTGACGCAATCGGACTTCAACATGGGCTACACGATGACTGGCACCCTGGAGCGAGGCTGTCGGTCTACCAACAGCTTCCAGGTCACACACTTCGCTGTGCTTCGCCGCTGTGATCACGACGCCCACCACCTCAAAACTTCTTAGACTATTTGTAAAGAAAATCCTTTGATAGACAGATCTGAAGACTACGTAAAATCACTAGTGTTGCCAAAGTATCGATAGTTTCGACTATCTATATATATAATTTCGACTATCTATATTCGAAGAAGACCTAACTATTGATAGGCCTATCAATAATATTGATAGTATTGCTTTGCAATATTTTGTAGACTATCGATATTATAGATAGTATTGTTATGTATCCATCGATACTACTATTATCGATTATTGTACTTTTTTAAACTATTGTTAGCTCTAACAAAACGCTATCGACAGTTGAATATCGGCAACATTAAAATAAAAACACCAATGGAATGTGTTAAAAATTAAACAAACAACGCTGTCTTAAGAATAAGAAGAAAAAATGTTTTTAAAACGTTTTCATTGTAGAAATCTAAATAAAAAGGAAAATAGAAGTGTTAGTTTAGTCTTAGGGAAATACTTGTGGCCAGATCGCACGCAGTAAAATAAAACGTTATTTATCATAACGTTCATTTGGAATAAAGTACCGCTTTATTCCAAAAATATGTATAGCTATATTTCAGTAAAATTAATACAATATAAAATTAATGAGTAGTGAAACCTAAAACATTTGATTCAATTTCAACACTTAAAAATTACTGCAAATTGCATGTGTGTGCGCACATTCTCACAAACAATATTGGATATAGCCATCGACGTTTACACGATTTTTTATTATTTAGGTTTTATTATTTTACTTCAAAAATCTTTCAGATAATCTACATATTTGAATTAAATGTTATGTATAAAGAAACTAAAATGTGTAGAAAAATGGTTTTCGTTAATTTCAGTTTTAATATTTTGACTAAATGGATACTTACCAGTCCGGCAATCGTATGTGATTGCCGAACCGGAAATATCAATATCGATTTTTAATTTGGTCACATATGTATGTATGTGACAGCTTTAATAAGTGTATTCAAATTAAAAATAGAAACATACAGTGTTTGTTAAAGTAAGGAAATGGCAATCATAGCAAAATCTTTGGAATCTATTAGGTGCTGTATGGTCGATATTCAAATACGTAACGGCCATTTGTTTGAAATAAATAAAAACGGATAAATAACACTAAAAGAGTCAATGACCCTTGAGTCATATCAAAGAGTGATAGTTACTACTCTTAGAAGAACTCATGCTCTCGGAGTCATGGTTTTAAATCTTGATTTTATTTCAGCTTCTAACTTTTGTCTTCAGAATAATTTGTCTTTATAAAGAAGTGCTGGTTCTTTCAGTGTAATTGAAGCCCTAGATAGGATTTAGACCAGTCGATTGCTGCTGTGAATCCGTTTCCATTTCCAAGCCGATGTAGGCCGGTCGGTATGAATCCTACATTAAGTATCTATACTAACTGTTTATTTCTTGTCCCTTTTGCAAGTATTTGTATTAGAATAAAAATTGGAATTGTTTTGCTTCAATGACATAGATGAAAATATGATCTCAATTAGAAATGCTAGTCGTCTCGTTTTAAGGTTAGTGTTAAGATAATATTGCCAAGCGATATTGTGATCTCAGACATCTGAACTTAGAATAATTTTCATTGGATACGAGTCATCTCAGGTAGACTAGGTTGTATATACATTATACGTAACTAAATATAGTTATACAAATGCTTGAGCTGGAATGGCGCTCTGCGTGAGGTGTTATTTTTATAAAATTGAATTTGCCATTAAAATTAAGTTCCAACAAGTTATAGCTCAAAGTATTTTATGTATAAGCTTAACGTAATCTAGATTTATAGTAAAATGTTAATTCCGACTTTATTAAATGTTAATGTAAGTAAACGTCAACTATGATAGTCAGGAGTCAAACGTACCTGCCTTATCGATCGTGTAATGAATACACGTTTAAGTATATGTAAGTTCTTACATAAGTAGATCATTTACAAGTCATGAATGTTTAATCCGTCACACGTCGTCCGTGGGGTAGCCGTTAGCTCTACCGGTGTGAGAGGGTATATTTATTGTGTGGAAAATAAGATATTATATTTTTAGAAATACTAGATGTTCCTATTTCCATTCTATCCGGTGCAGGAATATTTTTAAGCTGAAAGGGTTAGGTCTAAAGGTCTCCAGAAAATACGAGTCTCGAAATGATTCTACAGTTTCCTAAATACTACTATTGTATATTATTTTATTTATAGAATAATCAATCTTCCCCTCACACCGCTCATCTGTTAATATTTCTAGTGGAAAAACAGCCTTTCCCTGCTCATCGAATGTTTTACAAATGAATTGAAATTCATTTTAAAATGGCTGTGAGCGAGATATATTGTGGAACCTTCATGGTCCAGCGAGCAAAATAATAATATATTGGGCCGTGGGCTGCATCGATCGTATGTAGCGGCCTCTTAAGCCACAAAATGAAAACACATATTTCGTATAGAGGAGCAGTTAGGCTGAACTCATAAATCTATTTGTGATTTATCTCAATTGCTATATCGAATCTCAAACGCTCGCGTATCCTAATAAATGTTTACTCTAGTATATATATAGGTACATATGCCCTTAAAAATAAGTTTAAAACGAGTATTTTCTGCTTATACTTATCACCAACGCATGTGATATCTTAAATCACGCGAAAATAAACTTGCTAGCTTTTAATAGCACATTCCAAAAGAAGATGATTTTATTTAACCTCATCTACCGAAAGCGTATAAACATGACTTTTGAAAAATAACAGGAAGTATCGATATCTCATTGTATCGGTGTTATTAGTACACCAAATCATCTTAAATGAAATACATATATATTCCATTATTTAATAGTTACCAGTAAAAGATGTAGTATGACATTAAATTTCTGTATACTAGCTTTAAGTAGGTTGTAATATTAATCTCTATGGCGGATATTTGTATGTGAAAAAATAACAGAAATCCCAAAATGTGTACGTGTCGTATAAACAGATTTCCGCCAAAGTGAATCTAACATAAAGACTCATATCAAGTAGACCACAAAACTGCACTTTGCGTGTCAATAAATAGAATTATCATCAATATAGCTGCCTATTCAGATTTTCTGACAGACATCAAACAAAAACTAAAAATGTCTTATTTTCAATATTGAGTTGTAAAAACTACTTAATAAAAGTGAGATATGTGTGGTTTATTTGATATGAGTTTGTGAACTTACAAGTTTAATGTAAAAGGGTCGGGAACACAGACGTCCAGTATCGCACTCCCTCCAGTGTTTACACACATTTTGTACAAAGTTATGTGTATTTTATCTTTTTAGCTTTTATTAAAATTCGACTAAAGGAATTTAAATGTGTAGATTCAAAAATGTACTGTAGATATTTTTGTCTATTTCCATGTAGGCTGCTTTTAAACTATAGTGCTTACAAAGCTAATGCTACGAGCGTTATTTGCAAACTTTATGACGGCGTAGCAGTGAATTCATTAATATTTTTATTAAGAAACAATAGTACATAAGTTATACTTTATAATATACAAATGTACTTTAATAATAGTAAAACTAATATTTGTAGTATCTGACAATTTTTTTATTCCAATTAAATTCAATATTCGCAATTATAATGTAAAGTCGCCAAAATAAATGCCTAACTAACTTAACTATTAAATGACGCTCGTTTTGCGGAGGATTAAGGTCTAAACAGGCTTTCTGCAGCCACAAAAACCCTATCACGGCTCTAGTGATTGCTATCTTGCACACAAACTCCGCTGAAATCACAACTTTTCTCATTACAACACTTTCGTCTCACATTCTTCGCATTTCAGACTGAATATTGAATTAGCTTTTTCGATTTTATCTAACATTTACACTTCTTTTTTATTATAACTTTTTACCTATTTTATTAGCAATATTGTATTCTAAAAAAAGCAAAATGATAGTATTGTATTGTATCATTAATCTCAATTTGTTTCAATAAGTGTTTGTTTTATATAGAACTTTCTACTACAGAAATATAATTTATTTCATTACACTAGTTTTAATTTTATATAATAATAATAAAACGAATAATATCATGTTTTACTTAAAGTGCATCACCAAAAAAAAAAATATGATAGTGCCAAAAAATAGGAGCTTTGTCAAAAATTTTCGATATTGTACTATGTATTTATTGATATTATGATGTAAATAAAATTTGCTTTTTAACTATCGTATGTTGGGATGGCTCAAATAAACCGTATGAAATGTATTCATGTTATTTTATTTCCCATACACTTTCTTTACAAAAAAATTTTTACAACTATAAAATACAACAAAAAAAAAATTAAAAATATATAATGACCATATTTTAAATAAAAAATGATAAAAGATTAAGAGTGAATGGTGGAACAATGCTTAAGTATCGTTTTTAAAAATCTACCAATTTTCATTTAGATTTCTCTTCTCTACTATATTTATTTCCCCATTTAACTTATAAGTAATCTTATGAAATTATACATTATGCCATTGCACTATGCTCTTATGGAAATTTTATATAAAGTGGCATATTTTGCCATATCCGATTTCCATTTTATTACAATGCGAATCTATTATCTACATTATAATATATATTCATCATTAAAATCCATTCACTTGTTTTAAGGCGAAGAAGATATAATCGTCTTTGAAAATAAACTTTACACTTTACTAGAAAACTTTACAACAACAAGGATTACATTACAATTTAGAGACAAAGAAATCAGTAATCTATATATATAAAAGCGAAAAACACTCACTCACTCATCACGAAATCTCAAAAACTACTCAGTCAATGAACATGAAATTTGGCAGGAAGGTAGATTGTAACTAGGAGACGTCCACTAAGAAAGAATTTTTGGAAATTCCATTTCTAAGGGGGTGAAATGGGGGTTGCA
>JADGIL010004933.1:0-29179 GCA_020352625.1 Cactoblastis cactorum | reverse complement strand
AAGTCGCGGACGGCCTCTAGTATATGTATAAATGCCTAATTCCATTCGCACACACTCTCGTTACAATTTCATTTTATATCAAAGAGACAGATGCCTCAGATTTATATACCTCTGCCAAGATGTATCACTATAGCCGTTATATAATTCAGCGGTTTAAAATTATTTCCTAAGGTGCACGGTACTATATATTATAATAAGAAACAAAAGACTATTTAGTGAAGAATGCATTAAGCTAATATATTTCACACTTAGAATATTTTATAGATATAGGTACATATTTAGCTATTTTAATAAAATTATATATTGGTCTCATTCTACGGAAAACCTAGCATTCAGGTAATAGAGAGTAAATAGAGATAGGTAAGTAAATAGAGAGTATATTTTCTATGCACTGCATTCGAAATATTTTACTGTTATTACTGAAAACGGCCAAGCAAAACAATAGTATATAAAACGTATAAACCGTACAAATTAATTTTATCTTTACCCCACCAACCGCCTCCACTTCACAACTAAATCTGCCCTCCAAAGTTTGTGCAAACCGTACACTTATATCTTGTAGACCACATGGTTCGGGTTCGAGTGTAAACGTTGGTAATGCTGCCATTTAGCTCTGATATTAAGATTCTCTGTTAGTCTTTAAACGCAAAATAATAATGCCTACTTTTGCCATATTATGTTGAAAAACGCCTACCAGACGCGGTATTCCTATTCCTGACATAACATCACAGTACTTTTTTTCTGAAATGGCATGCTTGGCTATACATACGATGAGAGAGTGCTCTACTTGATATAACTCCATGGTACCAACATAACATTCATTGCAGATAAGTTGTTGCGGGCGGCGCTAACTCGATGACATCACTCGAACAAAGCCAAGATTAAAATATGCAGGCTTGGTATTGCGAGCGACAAAGGAGACCTTCTATGGCCCAGATAAACAAGGGTTTTCTGAGTGCCATGATGTTAAGATTGCACCAAATTTCCTCTGAGCCTTCCTTAAATTCCCGTTCTTTCCGTCTCGTAATTTGTGTAATATATCTGGTTATCTGAATCACCTAATCCCACCCCAGGTGCCGCTAATTCTACGTTATCTTGCGTTAATTTTCGTACAAATTGATTGTGCTTTACTGAAAATAGCGGTGGAAATTCATGCTTTGTAATTTCCTTTTTGTTACATTTCCCAATCCTTTGGATTATGGGCTATAACCAAGTTTTCTTATTGCTCTTTGTTTTTAAAGATGCGCCAGGTGGATTTCGCAGCTTTGTGCAAATATAAAGTGGAGATATTCCTTAATTAATAAAAATAAATCTAATCTAATTGTTGTTACTATCCATCCATAGAAAAATAAAAAAGTAGTAAGAAGTAATCAAATGCACTGTCCATTGAATTTTAACTTAAAACTTTTTATTACTGGACTAGCTTTTCTGCGGTTACGCTCGCGTCCTATAATTCCCGATCTAGTAGGAATTTTTCATAATACCTTCTTAAACACCTACGTTCTAAAAGGAATCCCTATGCAAAATTTAGGACAGTTAAGAGATAGTTTCTGATATTTTGTGATGAGTTATCCAAATAGGTTCATCCGTTTGGGAGCTATGATCCAAAAACAGAATGACACACACGTCATTTTTATGACATCCCTCTTTTTGCGTCAGGTGTTAAAAATATGGGAATAATAAACTAAACAACTAAAATAACTGAAGTTGCGATAGAATTTATATTAGTATTATTTTTGTTATTATAACCTAACGATTAGAATGTCGCTCAATAAAAGCAGAAAAATATTATCAACAAAAAAAATATTTTGCCTAATTTTAATCTGCAATGCGCGTATACCTATATACTTACCCTCACCGGCTACAACACACAAGCGAAGTTAAGAAACTTAAGACAGGTAATGAAGTGTCGTTAATCGGCACTTAAAGAAGGATGATTACGGAACTCAGTAATGAGAATTAGGGAAGTAAAAGCAATAACTGGGAACAGTAATTGAAAGCCGCGGTTTTGGCGCCAATAATTGTTACAGTAAAACAAGGTACGCTAGGCGGATATAAATTAGGGAATTATATTAATAGGGGATAAAGCGCTAGCTTCACTCGGGTACACGTACGTACCCGTGGTGAAAATTACTCTTTATTGCTCGGATTAAACTCTAAGAAATTCGAGAGCGGGTTTTGCGCTATGTATTTTTGGATATCTGGTATTTTCTTTATTTACCATGCCAAATAAAAGAAGTCGCTTAACCGGCCTATTGGGAAGTCCCATTTTTATCCCCGGTCAGGTATTATATAACAATTTTTTTATAATATCCCTCTGTGATATTTATTGATATAATCTGTTTAATACAAAGAAAACATTTAATACAAAATTACATATAAACTTTTAAACCATTTAAAGTATGAACAAACCTGAATGATTTCATAACATGGTATAGTGGCAATAAAATAAAATACTAAAAGTAAATATATTCAAATAGGAGAATTGACATTAACAATAAATATATTTGAATTAAGAATAATTTATTTCTTTTTTCCGCCTATCTTGGACCTTATAAAACCAAATATGTATTTTGAATCATAGTACATTCCAAATCATAGCTTAAACATAAACATTATCTTACTTCAGTAGTGAGTAACAATATAAGCTAGATTCGTATTAATAATGAAGTGGTTGGGTCTCAGGTCACGTTCGCTAGTAGATCTAAGCACAATAGACCATGCATAGACAAGATTACACGATAATTCTGTTACAGACATGGAGAAAAGGTCGCATTACAATATTCAAATATTTTATTATAAATTGTTTTATTTAAGTTTGAAAATTATAGTTCATGGTAATTTTTACACAGTTCTAACCCAACATTGACTGCAATATTTTTAATATATGTATGTATATTTAAAAAAAACAATAATAATGTTATTATTTGTTATATCTATTTAAAGTTGTATTTTTATACCAATTGACATTAAGAAAAATATTGCAATTTTATAATGCAGTTAGACTAATACGTTGAGTCTATTTACTACATACATAAGACTCTCCTAAACACAGATCAGGCCGAACTATTATTTGTAACAGAATCGGGTCGTTGCAATAAAAGCGCATAGCACGTAACCAAGTACTGCATTCTCGTATTTCTTGGGTTTACGTGTTCGTGCCTTGTTTGTGTGTAATGTAGTATTTAACTATATTGAATGCTAGTTCGTGCGGTTAAACTTGCTAAATGGTATGAACGATGCTATATATAATATAAAATAAAATACTTATATACATATATACATACATACGAAGTAACTATGTAATTTCAAATCTGATATATTTGTCATATTAATATGCCATTAGGATCTGTAAGTCGCAAACTTATGTTAGAAACATATAAAAAGTTTTAAAAATGTAAAAAGCAAAAGAAGGTTACAAATAAGAAAAAACACGATACACAGGTAGCAAGTGGATGAAACAATTTCCAGCACTCAGTGTAACTTCTTAAGACCAAATCTCTCCAAGTTCGTTCAGCTTACGAACTTTTTTGTTTAAAAACTTTGTTTTTTTATTGTCCTGAATTGGCAACACTCGTAGGACTAAGTTCTTTTTTTGTGATCGTTTCGTATGTGATATGTTTTTATTTGTATAGAAACCTAACGGAAAATATTTTTTCTATATTCTTAAACTTGATTTCATTTATAAATTTTCCATAATTTTTTCCTCTATGAAGTCAAAATAATAATAGGTACTTAGTATTAGTATCCCATAACACAAGCATATCTATTTGTGTGATTTGTCCGCATAATAATTATTTTTTTACTTAATTCGTAAATATCTTTATTTTTATTTACTTAATTACAAAAGCTACCTATATGTTGTTTCACATTTAGCAATTCATATAAATATAAAAAGGAAAAAAAGTCCCAGCATCATAAGATATCTCTGAGATCAACATTTGAGATTTCTCGTTGCAATGTAAGTCTGTGTCGATTTTCCTATCATAGACTTACATGAAGTAAATATTATCGGTAAGTACTTACATATAAGCATGCCACTAATTTTTAATGTTATGTGAAGTATATAATTTAGTAATGAAAACACCCCATTCATTTATCCCACTTATTTATTAAATTGTTTTTAAAAATTAATATGGTACTTACAATAATATGGTACTTACAATAATATGGTACTTACAATAATATAATACAACCCTTTTATTGGTGTCATTTGATGTCTGCCTCCGAGAAATATTAAATAAGCGGGGCTGAATGAAAGTATTAATTACATTCATTTGAAACGGAATTTTCTTACCAAACATTTTCCCGACGAAAGCATTTTCTTAGTCTATTTGACTTAGGTCTGTGTTGCCGAAATAGTTTTTGAGAATTTGCCAAGACATTGTGCCAGTATGAACCTTAATGATGCGATGATGTGACAGTGCAAGTTTTAAGCAATCGTCGTATTAACTCGCCTGAAAATTTTTACAAATCACCAGTGCTACTTGTGAAAAATATATTCGGGAAAACTACATATATTTTTAACCTTAGACTGCGAATAAAATATTGTATCTTCGTCTACATTACAGAGGTACACATAATTCTCAAGTTCTATAAATTTTATCTGCGATATTATTTTGCAAACTCTATTAATATAAATGCATTAGCCTATATAATGTAATAAGCAAACTACTAATTTTCTTAGTACTTAGTAAACTAAGATTATATAAAAATATAAAAAATGTAACCACTCGATAAAAACTTTTTACTCGGTCGCGCCTAGGATTCTATTTATTTCGTCAATCGTCATTTCGAACGCTTCCAAAATTTTCGTTTTCGAGCCGAGCTATTGTTAACATGCCTTTTCGCGTAGCTGCAGGGAAATCGCGGGTTCCGTGAAATAGTGGGTGTTGCCAGCTCTGAAAATACCCGTCGATAAAATATGATTGCGTGCGATCTTTTTATTGCCACATCGAACCTCGGCGTCGGGCTTTGTAAATAATCCAGATTGCATATTTTTATGGAGTGATTTTATTGTTTGTCAACTAATTCTAAGTATGTTTATAAAAATGACTTAATTTCATATAAATATGAAGACTACTTTTAATAATTCCATGATACAACTTTGATGCTTTTTTTGAGCGTTACAAATAAGTAGCAATTTTTACAAATTGTAATACCGTCCACCACGTTCTTAACGTACAAGTGATAATCAAATAATCTTTCTCTTAAATATTTTTAATAAACTGGGCTAGGAATATTAGAAATTTAATTTAAAATATAAATTTTATAACATTCCTAGCGATATCTTATTTAATATTTTCGTTACTAAATGTTACTAAACGTCCTCGTTGGCGCAAAGGTAAAGTCCTTGCCTCTCAACTAAGGGGACCGTGTTCCAATCCCAGTCAGATCTTGATGGGAAATGGTCATTTTCTGATTGGCCTGGGGTTTGAATGTTTATCTATATATGTATTTATATTATTATAAAATATAGTATCGTTTAATTAATATCCCATAATACTATTATTATAAATAGTATCGTTTAATTAATATCCCATAATACAAGTCTCTTGGTGATAACTCAATTTATGTGATTTGTCCCTTATGTCATTTATTTACTCCTTCGTATGTAACAAACGTTTAATCCGATACCTCCTATCAAAGTAAACATGAAAACCTAGTTCAGTATGTACAAAATAAACACAAAAACTAAATAGCGGCCGTCAAATAAAATATCCCGGGCAAAACAAGTTATTCCCGAGGCCTGCCGTTTCGCTGAGTGTTTTCGGGAACTGCCGGGATCCAACCCTGTAATTCAGTACACTTGCTCTAGTACACCTTTATCAATGAAATAAATGTGACGACTTGTAACGGAAAATATTGTTTTTCATCGTAATAGTGACTCGAAAACAATATTAGCACAGGGCTCGGGTAACTATTTTTATATTACGAGTAAATAAAAAATTATAAGTATTATCATTTTTCCTTATCCTTTAAAAATATATGGAATAGATATTTTTTTAGGAAAAGAAAGAATAGAAAAAAATATATATTCCATAATATATTTTTTAATTGTATTATTCTGCCTACAAGCAAAAGTATCATAATACCTAATATACATATCACAAACGAGATCAGAAGCCACCTTCAAAATTACAAGCAGGCAATAATTCAATCAAACGCGGCTTAACCCGGCTCCCGTGTTTAGTAAACATACCCTTATCACAATCCAATGAGGACCTTATCCTTCCTGCGTTAGTACTAACGGTGTATTAATTATGATGTGCTGTGGCAAATAGAAAAATGAGCCTAATTTCCAATAAAACTAAAGCCGATTTTCAATTCCAATGTAGTAAGAAGCGAACTGTTTGTGTAGTTTGGTTGTGTTGAACCATGAAGACCGTGTTAATAACAACTCTCATTTATTTTTTCGTTGTAAATCCTTTTCAGCCAGCCACGTGCCGAGATGACGAAAAGATAATGAAATGTAAGTTCTTTTTTTTTCTACATGTTTTTATAATGTTCTTCAATACCTTTAAAAGTACTATTAATGTTTTATAAATTCTAGATCTATATTAAGAAAGCATTACCTCTCATTGTGCCCATAGGTTTTACATTGTTGAGTTTCTCCCATTCAGTTGAATGTATATAAACAAAATAAATTTCATCTGTTTTTCATAATAATATAACGATTATACTAAAACATGTACATATAATTGTTGTTCGAATAAGTGTTGATATTGCATGTTGACTCGTATTTGTGAAGGAAAGTAGCCGTCTTTGAAAATTCTTTAAAAATACAAATCCTAAATTCAGAACTACATATATTTGAGAATGTTAGCAACCTCAAAGCGCCCTGGGGAGCCGTAATGGAGCGGTGGAAACGTCTACAAAAAGAGTCGGGAAAGCCAGTGTCCACAACTAGATTTAGAGCCCTTCGTCGTCTAATGGTCGCGTCTTTAGAAGACAAAGAGCTTCGATCGATGAACGTTAGGTAGCAATGGAATTATCTGTTTTATAAAGTCTACCATTTGTTCCAATCCCAATACGTGTTGAAGGACTTTCAGCCAATTCACGCCTGTCTTTAACCTATTACATTGCAAATGTCTTTACGTATATCTATAACAAATGAATCTCGATTAATTTGTCATAGACATACTTAATAGGCAGGCAAACTATAATGGAAAAAACATTTATAATTCTAGGTCAATTTAAATGAACAGTTAACATACTTTCTTCTTTTTTTTTCTACTAATATACGTATTTACCTAATAATCATTGACTAATGACATCAGTGGTCTACGGTATAAATATTTGCACGAAGTTACTTTAAATTGATTGTTTACATCATTAATTTATTATTTTAAAAGTAGTTTTATTTCACTACATTACAGCTTGCTACTGGCCTAACGAAGTATTTGAGCCCTGTTTCGGAGGCTGCGCGGAGGTGTCCTGCGACAACCCTCGCAATCACCTGCGGCCTTGTTACCCGTACTGTGAGCCAGGCTGCGTCTGCGAGGACCCTTACGTGCGTGACGATAGGACTCATCAATGTGTACTGCCCCAGGACTGCTCACCGTAAGAATTCATTTGTTTTTCAATTTCAATAATCTTTATTCCCGGTTAATAAGTATGTTGCAACGACGCTGTTTTTTATTTATGAGCTGGACGAAGTTGGTCAAGACTAGTCGCAGTATGCACATCCATATTGCCTGTTGACATTAACCGCAGATGAATAAATGAGATGAATAAATATCTATATATGCAAAAATATATCTCTGTAATAAAAAAAAATATCTTAAATCACCAACGAATCTTTGAAACCCTTTACAAGAAGAGCGAAGTGCAAGCAGTAAACATTCCAGTGTGTCTTACTGCAAGAGTGCTTGCTGTAAGAACATCATTTTATATGTGTACATTTTAGAAATATACTTTCAGACTACGTCTAATGCGAACTGGGCGATGACCTTTACATAATGCGAAAGCATCAATAAATACTTTGGTGAGAATGGGCGCTACATGTTATTCTTTTCTTTTACAATTTTTTCGTTTCTGTTTTAGTTTTAATCGTACGACTCAAACTCAAATATATAGCTGAACCCTGAAAGCTTTCATTAAACTTCAATATTTTTATTTCAGAACACAGATGGGAATACCAGTGCCGACCAAAAGAGTCCCAGTTGAGAAGCCGCCGCCAGCTCCCGCCAAGTACTCTGCCAAGCCTCGCCTGCACGCCAGGCGGGAGGACCTTCCACCAGAACTGGAGAACGAGGCTCCTTTCTCTCCCAGAGGCGACGAGAACAATAGCATCAAGAGATCCCAAGACAACTCCCGGATGGGGAACTACTTCAACATTGTCATAGCTCCGCCCCCCATCAAGGCGATCCAACCAAGAAAACTCCTGCAAAGCAAACATGTTATGTAAATGAAATTAATTGCAATAAATATGATTTCTAATAATTTTATTATTTTGATTGCTGCTATTAAATAAGTATATTCAAGTAAAAATAGTGTGTGCCTGTGACATACACATGTTTTTATCTCTTTAACACTTGATTGCCGGACTTAGATAAATGTAAAATTTGTAAAATATAATAAATGTGTAAAATTTATTATAATAATAGCTAGTGTATATTTAATTCAAATTAAACATTTCATTTTCAAGCTGGAGCTTAAACAATTATAATATTTTATTTCTTATCTTTCAATCCATATTTTAGTTACATTTTTAGATTCTTTTATTTGTGCTTATTAAATGTTTATAAAAATGTATAATGAAAAAAAGACTATGAAATAGATTTCTTTTGTCAATACTACTTTTTAATCACCTTTCATATCAGGCAAAAGAAACGACTGCATCCGCCTTACAGGGCTTTCTTTTTCAAACAATGATTTCTCTCGATTAAATCAATACTGTTCACATTCAAGCCATTCCAAAACAAGCCATCAACAAGGGTAACAATGCGTAAATTATTATTACTCGCGCTACTACTTTGTAAGTTATGAATGCTTTACCTAGTAAAGTATATTTTTTATATAATATATTACATTTAAAATTAAAATATTTTTGTTATAGATAACATCGTAGCAATGGCTACTAGACCTGGATCTCAATACGACTACGACGGTAGCAATGACATTGACGGTAATAAAAGGCATGCACTATTGGACGACAGGCGGAATTGGAGGAAAAAGGCGTTACTAAAACCAATCGATCTTCTGGACCGATCAAACTTTGATGAAAGGAAAAATCACGAATATGACAGGTACCAGGATGACTCCGAGATGAAGATAAGCGATTTGGAGAGACAGAGGGAGTTAGAACAACCCAATTTTAGAGGACAAAGGAGGTACGATGAAAACACTTCTCCTAGGAGTAGTGAATTTGGACACCCACCTGGTCCATATTATGGGTAAATATTTAGATGGAATTTAATCTCGTATTATAAAGAAATTTTATCCTTTGACAAAGTTTAAATTAAAAATGTTTTGCAGGGATAAAGTTGATCCAGAAAAGAAAGGTACTTATGTTATGAACTGCGACAGACAACATGAAAGGTAAATAACCGTGAACATTTATTTTTGATATCAGGTATTTTTTCATAAGTAGTTGTTTAGAGCTGATTCTCATTCTCCAGCATAATTCACAGTAATTTAAGTTAAAGATTCTATTATATGCGCATAAAAAGATTAAGACGTTAATTAATTTATAAAGTAGCCATAAGCATTATTTTTCTTTATTGTTTTGATGTCAACATATCACTCAATGTTTATAGCTGATAATCTTTAGCATAATTCCATTAATTGGATGTTGTCCATAGCTAGTCATAGTTTACAGCTTATTTGTAATCTTCCCAACTGAGTTACTTAATATTTTGTCGCTTTTCAATATACATACATATCTAAATCTCCATTTCATCAGTAAGCCAATTAATCAGCTAAGCATGTCACAAATTTGAGAATATTGAATATATTATTATTATATAAAGAATAAAACTGTGATATTAGGTAGATAGATCTGTTATTAGGTAGATTTGTCTATATACTCATTCAGAGGTTAGCTTTAAATAACGGAACTAATTTTTAGGATAGCTCGTGCTCGCGACTGTCACGTCTCGGCCGCACGACACGCGACGATGCCGATCATCGACAATGTATCGTAAATTAGTCGAAAATTAGACAACCAGTTTACCGTCGACCATAAACGGTCTCATCGCGTTGACGGTAAAATCGTCGACGACCCATTCCTAATACACATACATATATAATATACATATTCCCAGATACGAAGCTTGCTTCGCGGGCTGTGCTGCTATTAGTTGTGATAACCCACGCGAGAGGTTGCGGCCGTGCTACCCTTTCTGTGAGCCAGGCTGCATATGTGTCTCTCCCTTCGTCAGAGATGAGCGCACGCATAAGTGCGTCATGCCTGAAGACTGCACCAAGTTAGTACTTTTTTATCTAATACGTTAGTATTTGTTTCCCGTGGCTGCTACTGTATGAGCCGGGCAGTACAAAGATTATTTAAGCTGCTAGTTTTACAAGTCTCCTTTAACTTCTTCCATACCTATTGATTTGTCCCTTACTTTGTTCCTTTTTAAAATCTCCTAATTTATCAGATAATTTTCCCAATATTGAATCACTTCAAAATTGCAACAATTTGTTATATTATTGAAAATCTTTTTTAAAACTAATAATAAAAAGTAAATAATTATATAGGTACAAATCACACAGATTGTGTTAGCTCCAAACTGAGTTGACTAACGAAACTATGTTTTTAAAATAAATACATATAAGACCTAGACTAATATTGAAATATGAAATTTCCCAACTTCATCATTTAATCTAAAGATTAAAATTTTGCATGAGAGCTCAATAAAAGTGCCATATTATAAATTAAATATTTGCAAATTCTTGTAATAATCCATGTTCTTTCAAATCTGTATTTTTATTGAAGTTGATATCTCATCATTTTATTTTATGAAAATACATTAATAAGTAATCTTGTTTATGTCAAATCTTATATTTTCCGTCTTTTCTATGTACTTAATAATATCGTCGACTTATGATCAAGTGTTTTATAAATTATGTATTCGCATTTCAGAGGCTTAAAAGGAGTTCCTGATTTAGGAGATGAAATATAACTTAAGAAAATGCTGTCCTACAGAAATCATTGGAAAAAACAAAGAAGAAGGATAAAACAGTTGAATTTATTTATATATTTTGAAAAAAAGAATGGGAATTAAAATTAAGACGGGAGATACCTATTATTCACATTTTCCAATCGGTGTCTCACTCGGGATATGACCAAACACATTATATCCCCAGTGTGAAATCCAAACTTGTAATATAAAAGCGATAGTGCGTTTCTTTGTTTGTCTCCTTCCCTTCATGTTAAAACAGACCTTCGGTTAAATGTGTTTTTTTTTGTATAAAGAACGTTTGAACGGTTTAGGAGCCATGGGCTTTTTATTGCCTAATGGAGAAGCAACGAAACATATAGTATTATATAAAGCTTAAATTTATACATTTTTGCATAGAAGGTGGCATTAATTTTTAAAACAATAAAATATTTCAAGAACTCACATGCGTATTTACCCATGCTCTCACATGCATTCCTATCAATATTTATTCTTACATACTTTTTACGTTGCAGTACGTTACGGTTACAGTGGTATGTCCTTGCCTTTAATCTGAGGAATCCCGGGATCGATCCCCGGTCAAATTACAATAGAAAACGTAATTTTACTGATTAACATGAGATCATGATTTTTGCCTAGATATATACAGATACAGTATCACATCTTCATCCCTCTCATTGAGATTCAAAAGCCACTCTTAGCTGAAAGTTGGGCTTATTGATGTCAAAGTCAAAATATTTTTACTAAAATAAACCAGTTTATAGCACTTTTTAATCGTCAAACACTAACTTTCTAGATCAAAGTTAAAATACGAGATACAAACCAGTTATACATGCTAAAGTGTGTCATAGTTTTGTTACGAGCTTAAATTTGTTAATGTTACAATTATGAATAATAAATTAAAAAAACTACAATTGGTGCATTGTATTTTTTAATTGGCTAGGTACTTAGATTTTTTTAACTCTGCACATTTCATGATAAGTCTGATTTTCTAAAGATGTGTGAAACGAGTGCGATGAAAATATCTATCAATAGAAGTATTTATTAGGTATTTAACATAGCATATATATGACTAGATAACTTATATAGCACGTATAGCACCCATAAAACATAGAAGATATTTTTTTGCGATATCTTAAAAACTTGGCCCTTTAGCTAATTTTATAATATATAGGCCTCTATTTTCTATGCACATCTATCTTAATACAACACTGGTGGAAAAACCTAAAAGCTAAAATGTTTCGGAGTTGATGATAAAATAATGCTACGTAGAAAGCATAACTCTTCTAAAACATTGTGTCAAAACCGTTATGTCTAATGCTATAAAAGCCTTGCAAAACAATCGAACCGGAAACGATATTAGAGAAAAATAACATTACTGATTAATTATAAAATTAAGCAATTCCCATTCAGTAGGACTTTGGTTTTACTTTTATTGCTTAACCATTATCTTTTCAATGCTCGCATTGTGTGATTGTATTCGCTAACTGCAAGCAACCAAAACACTCGCTTGAAATCGAACGTTCGCTTAACCTAAGTTTGATTGGAAAATTTTCGTACCAGACTGTTCTAGAAAAATCCGATACAATTGTATCCCCAAAACCATCTTTTTATTTGTTAACTTCAGTGTTTAGTTTACCAATATGTCGTTGGGAAAAAAATGTGTTATTGTTAAATTACGATGAAAAATTCAACAAAGTGGTTTTTCTTTGGATTTTTATTAAACGTATTGTTGACGTCAGCATATAAGTTGAGCGCTCCGTTTTTCGGTATGTACCAAGTGTATAAATCAGAACTGAGTTTTGTTACGATTCAATATCACTCATATTTTTATGTGATAGTAAAATCTTGTATTGAATTTACGACACGTGTCAACAGAATGCGGTCCACACGGCAGATTTGAGTACTGTGTAGACAATGTGCCAGCGTGTGTCGTGGGGTGCCATTGCCATCCAGGGTACTACTTTGATACAGAAACGAAAATATGCGAAGCTAAGTAAGTTTATCATATTTTCTTACCATTTGCTTTATATCAAATTAAAGAAATATAAATTATTATGATGGAAGCAAGTTACCTGTTATTAACATTGTCATAAATCTTTGTCATAAATAACATTGTCATAAAAGTTATATACCCAACACAATCTAATGCTTTTTTTGTATAAATCTAATAACATGTGTATATGAATGATCATTTTACAGTAGCCGACTAAGGATGACCTTTAGAAGACAATATAATTTGGAAGAGCCAACCCCGACAACTACAGCTATGACTGAACTGAGCCGCACTCCGACCATGGCGAACTTGATCGACAGGAACGTCGATGCCATCGCAAAGGATGCCGACGATCTGGGTGACTGGTTGTATAATCAGTTTTTCAAAGCTATTGAAGCTCAAGTGATCAACAAAACCGAGGATAAACCGACCAGACGTAGTGAATCAGCAGGAACAAATTCCGTTCGCAGTACAACTAAACCTCCCGTAAATCCTGAATTGCGTATTCAGAGAAGAAGTCGTAGCAGACATGGTAAAAAGCAGTCGAAAAGAAGGCGTTCAAGGAAGGGCTTGAGAAAGAAACTGCTACGGATATCTGAGGATGATAGCTTGTTCGACTCCAGCTCGGACTCGAGTTCCGACTCAGGTTCAACTTCGACTTCTTCGGAGTCGTCCAGTGAATCTGATTCTAGAGAGATATCAAACAGTCATGATCACAATCACGGGCGAAAAATTCTGATGATCAACAAAAAGCCACCCGTCCCGTTGCCGTCATTCATCTTCATGCCAAACATGGAGACTCCGTACTTCCCCCCGCTTGGACTGCCCGCCCCTCCAGTGCCTATACCTATGTACCCGATGGTCCCAGTCCCCCCAGTTGTACCCATGCCACCAGGTATCTTTTCATGATAAATATTTCAATTATAAAATTATCTTAACTTCTAGTATGATTCTCGTAAAACAATATTCGATTCACAAAAAAAAAGCAAGTGTAATTAAAATGACTTAGTATTGAGTATAAGCTGCATATAAATACAATTGTTAGTTATATAACAAATAGAAGTATAATGCGTGTTAATAACGTACTTCATTTATCTATAGTATTCATATCTTTCAGGGCCTCCAGCTCAAACCCCGTCGACAGAACATACCCAGGCGAATGAAGTAACCCACCCTACAGAAGTGAATAATCATCCCACAGAAAATCATCATACCACGGAAGCTCATCCTCAACAGACAGACTCTCCACTCACAGAGGAACCAGCGAAACCAGAAGAAGAAGAGGTGACCGAAAAAACCGAAGATCCAACACGAAGGTATAAATATAGTATTAATCTAACGGTAAATTACTTAGTGTCGTTGCAAGGTACCTCAGTATTCTACAACAAATCATCGCTGGAGGAATAGCTTAAGTTAAATTATTTGGAAGTATTATGCTATCTTGAACCTTTTTAGCGGATTTGTGCTAAATTTATATATAATATTTAACTATAAATAATTTAACTGAAATGAATATTAGTTATTATTAATAACTGTTTTTATTTCCAGCCATTCTAGTAGAAAGTTTAGAAAAAGAAAACCAAACGGGAACTCCAAGATAAAGGATCTTGCAAAAGACAGATTTGTAAGTACTGTTTCATTTTATTTCTTTGTTATAGTACCGAGAATGCGACTAGTAATTAGTTATTAACTTTTATTATATTTTTAGCTGAAAAAAATACAAGAGAAAATGATGAAGAGACTACAAATGCAAGAACAAAGTTTTCCCCATGAATTAGTGGACTCGTTTTTCGAACAAAATTATCCAGATGCCGAACCTACCATGCGTGCTGCATTCGATGTAAATGAACATCCGGACATGTACGAAGAATCTAATTCTCATTTAGAGGAACCTCCCTATGGTCACAATGTCAATTTTAAATATTTATCGCAGCTAATTCATAAATTGAATAACACTGACTATAAAGCACCGCCACATCCACAACCAATGACACTATTACGATCAAAATTACATCACAATCCACATTCAAATACACTATCACGAATTTTTGCACATCATAATTCAAATTCACATGCAATTCCACGCCCACATCCACAATTAAGGCCGCACCTACGTTCACATTCAAATTCACATTCTAATCCTCATCCAAACCCACATTTGAATATTCATCCAAATTTAGATCCAAATCCACATCTAGATCAAAATCCAATCCCAATTCCTGAAACAGATCAAATTATTAATTCAAATTATAATCTACAAAATATAAATACTTTACCTGAAGTTATTAATAAGCCGCTCAGAAGATCAGATGATACACTTGTATTTAATTATACAGTGAAAGATGACTATGCTGACCTTGGGAGACAAATCGCTTCTCTGGTACGAAAGATAGATGCCAACGGAGACCGGCAGATTGATCTAAACATCGAAGGAGAAAGAACATTGAGTAACTTCCCTCCACAAGCTGTATTCAAAGATAATGGTCTTTCGTCACGATCCTACTGGGAAAGATTCGCAAGATCGCCTTTTAAAATTAGCTTTGATGATAACTTTATCCATATAAACAGTGATGAACAATTACAACTTCAACAACAAAGTCTAGAAGATCAAATAAACAACGCGGTAACGACTCCACGTACTTTAGATTTACAACAATTAGAAAACGTTATAAGTTTTATTGAACTAATAAAATCACTCAAAGTGAAACAAATAACAAAAGAGATACCTAAAGCACCAACAAAAATGAATTTAATTATACCACAGCAAAACTTTTCTGCTAATAAAAATATTGTGTCACATAACCTAAAACCAAAATATCCAAAAGCAGTGAAGCCTGCCTTTACAACCAGAACTGAAGTAAAAATAAATAATACAACTCTAGATATAAATCTACTAAAATCCTCAGAAAAAGTTCATGGAAATCCTTCAGTAATTCATCATAAAGTTCCAGCAGAAAAGACTGCAGAAAAACAGGTCGAAAAATATCAAGAGAAGCCACAAGCAGTTCCTCATAAAACTCAATCGAAACTTATAGAAAAAGCAATAGGGAAACCTCTAAAAATCTCGCTAGAAGAACATATAGGTAATCCTCAAGAAAAATCTAGAGAGGGCCAACATAAAAAATCCCAAGAAAAGCTTCAAGAACAATCTCAAAAAATCCTGAATTACGAAACAGCTCATCTCAGCCGTTTAAATGTAATGCCTTCTAACATATATGAGCCAAGAGAACCAGGTACAATGGATAAAACGAATGCACGTCAACTGAATAACTTTTACGAATTTGGTCATTCAAAACAACGATATAATATTCCTTTGAGTCGTTTGTTACAACACGCTATACAGCCAATCAGTGCTAAACTTCAAAGTCAACTAAGACAAACAAACCAAAATCACCAGAAAACAATGAAGTATCCTCAAAATTTTGAGTATTCACATGGGCATAATCAAAATAATCGGCACCCAAATAATGTTTCCCCAAATTATCACCATAACGAGAACGTGATCAAGTCCCCCGGTTTTACAAGTAATATGAATAGGCTTCCATCTTATTTCCACCATCAAATAAATCATTTTGATTACTTCGATTAATGTAATTATTTTTAGTCAAATATATGTTAAAAATATAAAGTTTATTTTTCTATTACATACAAGTTATACTACATATTGGTATGTAAAAGTTTTAATTCTGCATAATACAAACCAGCGGCTTACAAAAATATCATAAAGACATGGATTAAACTTCTCAGCTTATGCATGCTCAGAGACTACAAATATACATAAAGCACCCCGATATTCGATAGAAGCAGACGCATGCATGATGCATGCGGCGAGTGCAAGCTTGCACTGTTTTGGCAGCCATCAGTAGATCAACTCATGCGCACGAGATGCGATTCCAACTTTAGCCGCTTATTCTGCAGTGCACCTCCTAGCCTACGTCAGATTATTGTCGAACAAGTACACCCAAGCAATTTTCCATATGAAGTCACAAGCATACGATAATATGCTATGCCTGAGTGTGATTTAGATGTGCTTATTTTCCTGTTTTTAAATATAACAAAAATTTTGACATTCTGATGATGATAGCAGAATTTTGCAAAAAATTTAACAATGTGTCCTAAAATATTTAAAACGTATTGAACATATCTTTTAAAGAACTAAATATGTATCTGAAATTCTCATACCTAGTGAGACGTCTTAGTATATTAGTTACATAGATTGTGTGTTAAAAAACACCATCCAGTTTTTAGCAAACTATTCGATAATATTTTTGTTTATAGAGATCTCGATCGATCTGACCTAAGAGAAACAGTCATATCAGTGTTTCATTAAAGAAACATTGATCGAACTATAATTAAATTCTGCAGATCCATCCTGGATGCAAGAAAATTTCTTACATTAATTTAAATCGTGGTGATTTCACAATACAAAACACAGGTATAGTTTAAAGATTTCCATTTCATATTTTTCCATAGTTCTGTTACATAACATAACAAAAAAACATGAATAATATTATTTTAAAGGGGAAAACGGTTGAGAAGCCCCCAGCCAGACATACAGCCCCCATAATCATTATATTCGTATAGGAACTTACATCTGTAACGACCCGAACGTTCGGGTCATATTCATATTTTCTCCTGCAATCCTGATTTAAGTGTTCATACTCATATTTATGTCTAAATAGTATTATGTATGTGCCATATATACATTAAGGTCGCATTTTCCGTGAGGTTTTGTACTATGCCTTACATAATAATATTGCAATAAGTGCATGCCGTAGATGTACTTAGTTTAAATTAACGCTTGAAAATGCCCGTGATATACATACGATCAAAGGCGTAATCAGAGATAGCCACCACGGATTAGATCAAGTTAAATTTAGTACATTTTTCTAATTAATCGGTATACCTAAAAAATCTGATCAATATTTAATAATAATCAGGAATCTTATTCCTTCCATCAGAAAAATAAGTTATAGAAATAAGCTATAGATTAACTAAGTACATAAGCTATAAATTAACTAAGTGCACACATTAATAAGGAACGATTTTTAAAGATGACGTAAGTAACTTAATGATATATCCAACCAAAAAATCAATCCAAAGTCTATACTCATATATATTATAAAATATCATTGAAAAATATATATTTTTAAAATACTTCTGTTTTTTATGGCTTGTAAACATTAACCAACCTTAAGAAAAATAAGTTCTTTACCTTCTTTAACTAAATTTAAACTCCGCACTTCAATAAGACAATATGTATCCTAAATAAAAAAGACTAGCTTTTTATGAAAAAAGCTTTGATAGATTGAATTTATTCAGCATGCTTCTTATTGTTTGTTATTCAAGAGATAAGCTAGCTGACAATTTCTTTTTTATTTCAATCCAGCAGTTGACTATTCGGAAAAGTGGATATTTCCCTTACTATGTGTCATTTTACTTCCAATTTCTGTCATATTGTGGATGAACGAAGCATGTTTGTGTTTATTTTGCGTTTATTTGTATTCTATTAAAAAAATTTATATGTATTAGTAATCTTTTTGAGTATAATTTACGAGGTTCCAGGTACTTCACTTCCCGTGCCGATTGTAAAAGTCAATTTAGGGAAAGATTTGAAACGGGGTATTCTTTCTACATACGATGAGTTTGCATTCTGTCACTAAGTATATCTGTATCTCCATTCCACCAATAACCTCACATTCAACTACGTGTGGTTTTGACTATTGGCTCTGTCTACACTGTTTTATTTAATTATAAAGACGTGATTTTTATCTGTATCCATAATTAAAAAATATTTGTGTTATTGACAAGAGGTAGGGGTCGCCAGTCGAAGCCAAGTCAATTTCCATTCCAGTCATTCGGTTTGCTACGACTGTCCCAGCAAGGTCACTTGATCTCGACACAATACATAGAAAAACCTTTTTTAGACAATACATGGTATAATATAGTGTATACAAAATAAAAAAGGTCGTTAAATCCAACTATAATTTATAAAATCTAAGACACACCTCTATCTGGCCTTGCTAGTCATATTTACCTCCAGTTTTAAATTAATACTGTATAAGTCATTTACCATTTCAATAAGTAAGTAATTCACACAAATTTTACTCTTAAACTTTCACACGTACAATACATCTGCATTCTGTCATTAGTTTCATTGAAATTTTGTTTCCTTTGTAATGACAATATCTATTTTTAATCGCAGCCAAATTGCACACCGAAGCCACAAAATGTTCTGGATTTGGCCAACTGTACGGAATGCTAAGCAACAAGCCATATTCTACTTTTTCCTTGTTTCCCTCTCTCAGAGTTAAGGACACGAATATTTCTTGCTCTTTGTACGTAATCAACTTGACACGGTTAGTTAAACGCGTTAGCTACATTATCTCCTGACGGAAATATTTACCATGTTTTTGCCCGCTACTAAAATCGCAAACGAAATGTGTGCAATAATAATGATTTTCACTAAGGATTTTGTTTGAAAATATTAATGAATAAATATAGGTATAATATATAGGGTCAACTTACACAAATTAAGTTAGTCCCAAACTAAGTTTGAGACTTGATCTGTTTTATATTTGTTTTTATGCGTAAACATTGTCTTTGAAGTTGAGTGAGTATCATAGTTTTATCTTTATCGTTATTTATGTAAGTATTCATTTAAAACTGAAGGGTTCCGCTAAATTAGTTGGAACGTAAATACAATTTCTTTAAGGTCCTTTTACTATATACAACCTCTACGGTAAAATTAGTCAGATAACAACGAAGCTTAAGAACAATCTTAATCACTATCAGACCAAAGTCACTTACACTGAAGCAACCCTTCAGCTTGTTGGGCAGCACTCGAAACCTCTCTTTATGCGATACGCGTCACTTACTCACTGGAACTTACGAACTAGTCTTATTGATCAAAGTATTTATTTTAAATTCACTTACATATATAAGTATATAATAAGACTTAATATATTAATGAACTAGCTAATGCTTGTGACTTCGTCCGACCAATGGATACTATAATAGGTATCTTGTCAGCCCTTTGCCCGGTTACAATAAATTATATCCCTCTTGAACCGTACATTTTTCCAGGATAAAAAGTAGCCTATCTTTTAATGTAGGTCATAGTCCATCGCTGTGCCAAATTTCATCCAGATCTGTTTGGTACTTTTTGTGTGATGCGCTACAAAAATACAGATAGACAGACAGACAAAAAAACTAAAAACAAACGTTTTGGCTTCTATAGGTCCTATAAAGAGCCCCTGTATATGTTTTTCTTAAATATCTCCCATATACAGACATAGCTCAGTTGTATATTTAGATAGATTAGATATATTTAGTAATATTTCGTAATGTCATAGATTACTTTTCTTTAGAAATAGATTTGTTATTCAAATATGTAAACGTAAATCACAAAATATTAATAATTTTTGAAGAGAAAAAGAATCAATAATCTTTTCAACAACATCTACGGAAAATAGTTGACTACAATACAGAGTTGACTGCATCCAACTGAAATAGAGTTTCTAATAAAAATCAAACTACGAAGCGCATACGAACCCTCTGATTCAGACGGAATGCGTGCCAAAGAAAATAAGTGTTTTTGTCCTTTTGTTGTTACTATCAAATACTGCGACGTAGACTGTATGTACTACATGTACTTGCACCCCGTGGCTCGCTTGCAAATAGGGTCGATATTTATTTGACGCGCCATCGCCGAGCTTTCCAATTTTCATATTTCCCACGGCGGCCCGCCCCGCACCGTATCTACTAAATCTCCTCCCGATATTATTATGAAGCGAAATTGATTTACAACACTTGATACCGAAAACGGTCCCACATTTTCATATAGGCCTAAGCGCGTTCCATGAAAATGTCATATTACGAGCGTACGATATTATTAAAAAGACGGCGAAACGTCCCGACCGCATATTTCGTCACAAGGTTTTCGTGAAAAGTATTTTGCTAGCGTTGAATATTTCTATTGACCTACGTATACGGAGCTATCTTTGCAAATTCCACTTTATAAAAGCAATAACTGTAAAGAAAACAAAGGAAACGAAACAGCCGCAGAGCATTTCGCTTGCGTTACAGCGTTGCCGTAAAAGGAAGGAACAATAAGTGGTATGGAGCGGGCGGCGGGCGCGCCGAGTCAGCGGAGGCTCGCTATTTCCCTCAGGCCTGTTTACGAGAACACCTCGCTCAATCTTCACCTCACGAATACCCGGCAATCGTAATGAACAGAAGCGACATGCCTACGCACAACTTCGAACCGGGTGTATTTACATCAAAGCAAAACAAAACTTGAAACTGCCACCGGCGGGAGATTTCGTCTAACGTTTTATATTTATTTCTTGAATATAAGGTAAAAATCCTATAACTAAAACTTCATTGTCTGTCTGTCTGTCACCATGCTGTACCTCATGAACCGTGAAAGTTAGAAAGTTAAATATATAAATATTTAAGGAATAAAATATTATAAATATTTAAGGGCGTCCCTCATACAGCAAGTGCTTTTTTTTTTTGCTTAATTTTGCGATATTGATATTGACGTTTGAAATATTCACAATTTTTATGATATTATGTTTCTTAATTACTCTAGAATCGAGGTTCTTTTATATGTATTTTTATTTATCAGTGTCACATGAATGAAAGTTATATCCAATAATGTATTGTAAGACACGCGATTATATTTATTAAAAAAATTCTATCCCGAATCTAGCAATCCCGGGATCTATACGGTAGTCTAAATAAAATTTTGAGCCAACATGGGATTACTACCTCTATATAGTTCAGCTTCTATATCAGTGTTAAAATGATTCGTTAGTATAGTGCGGGTAAGTTAATTACTTAAATTTGCATATCTGTGCGTGCGCGAACTTTCAAGAGCGCTTCAGCCTCAATCTCCAACTAAATGGATTCGCGGATCAAATCCTAAGCCAAATTCAAATAAAATGATTATCTTTTAAATCAAAAATATATTACTTATTCGAGCGTTATCCCGGTTACATCCTTAGCAGTGACGCTAAACTAAGAGATTTGATTAGGTTACTGATTTTTACACAGAGCGACTATCGCCTGACCTCTGCAACCTCAAGGGTAAACAATCCTAGGATAGATTTATACAAACGCTAGATGGCGTTCGGAACCCACAGCTTAACGTGCCTTCTGAAACACGGAATCTTCTTTCTTTTCGGATAATTAGGTAATTCAAGTCTGTAATATTCTAACCAGACTAGAAATAACTATTTTCACAAAGATACCTCCAGTGAGATCCAGACTCACATAGGCCAGATCCCAAGGCACACTACTGACCACTGGTCTACTGGCCTTGACAACTGGACCACGAAGGGAATCAACAAAAACAAAAATTTATTATAATATTGTATATTCTTAGTATCTCTTTATTTTATTTTGTTCTAACAATTATTGTTTATGTAATAGTTACTTATTCACAAATAATTATGTATATATAATTTTTTTTCTTTCATAAACACCATTTTACTGCACCCCGTTGATTTGAATCAACGTAAAATCTTTCACACAGATGTTACCTAATGCGATATAGGATACATATCGGATAAATTTGTTTTAAAATTGAGTTACCAGCATAAATTGGGAATAAATCTTAAATTCTGGAAACGCGACCTGTATTACATTTATTGGAATGAAATTACCAAAAATGTGCAATTAATTTAACTAACAGCTTATTACATTGTTTTGAATAAAATTTTGTACGAGTTGTTTTATTTATAAAAATCAAAGCCCATAAAATTCTTTGTTGATTGAATATTCTTAGTATAAACAGGCACTTTGAAGAATATGTCAAAGCGGAAAAATCAAAGAAACAAAGACGAAACGCTATTGACATCACGAAAATGCGAGTTGTGATTTAGTAATGTAAATGTGGCGGGTTATTGCGAATAATAAAAACGCGAGAAATAAAAAAGAGTAACAAAGAGAAAAACGTGGAAGTTTTGACAGCACCGCAATCCGACAATCAAAGGCCTCTAGAGACGAACGATCGTAAGTAAAGCTATTCAACGTTAATCTCAAAGCCGCGGACATAAAAGCTAAATTCTTTTGTATTTAAATAACGTCGTTTGCTGTTGTATGTACAGTCGTACAATTGAAACAAAGATACAAACAAGCTAAATCAAGAAAGTTGCGATATCAGTTTTTGTCCTCGTTTATGCAACTTCTTGACGACGGCGTAGGTACTGTTTATATCTACAAATAACAAAGGGAAGAGATAACAGTATTTGTTATTTCGATATAGTAAATTCAAATAAGTTAAATATTGTAATAAGGGAAAATAAAACTAAATAATACTTCCTGGTCTAGGAGCAAAAGAAAAATATAGAATATGCGATCTGAAACTGTTACAAAAACAGAAGCACTCGGATTGTAAAAGTCAATCAAGAGAAGGGAAGCAAGCGATTGTATTCATAGGCGATGGGCTAGTAACCTGTAACTTTATTTGAATTTATATTCTACCAATGACCACACCATAATGGATGTAGTGACTTTGGTTTTGTCTACTTCGTACAGGAAAAATACGTGATATATATCGGCAATATACTTAGTTGATATAGGTATTCCTCTGATTTTTCGTATGTAAAATTATATTTAAAATTGTTACAAACTGATTCCAAATTACAGTAATAGTAGAATTTTAAAAACCATTCGAAATATACTATAATATGTATAAAAGTTTCAGTATGTTACGTGTACAATTAACACAAAATGTGTTTCCCAGTCTATTTGTGATTCTGCGTCCTACAGGGAGCGCTCAACCCGAAGCGAGTCCGCCTCGAGAATACGAAGTGTCACGATAAAAACGGGAATCGGAAAAACTGCTTATTTTATCACCGAGCCGAATGTAAGCTTGAGAAGCAAAATATAAAAATTGCGGAGAATACATATAAGTACTTAATCTATTTATATTTATATATTTCTTTTTTTTTAAAAGAGGTAGGCAAACGAGCAGGCGAACAATAATTGTTTTGACAAGGACATAAACTCATAAATGTAAATAAATATGTAAATTGAAAATAAGTATAATGATATCTCAGAAAGTATCTTTATGTTAGACTATTTTATATTCGCGACATTGTCTCCGCTTCACTTTCTATTTTCAGTGGCGAAACTTACTTTAGATTTTTTGATATACAACTATGAAAACTGCATTTAAATTCACTCAATAGTTTTTGCATGTTGTCATACAAACATACAGACAGAATTCTTAAACCAACTGTTTTCTTCTATTGACCCTCAATTTTTACTTTTTAATGAATAAATAGAGTTATATATGGCATTTAAAGATTTTTTTATTTAGCTTCTCGAGTCATACAAAAAGTTATCATAAACTTTTTTTTATACCTATATGATTCAAAATGTCGATGGCATTTTAAGTATATTTTATGCCATAAGGACAGTAGCAAGTAATTGAACGAGCTACACATGTGTAGATTTGTTAAATCTCACAAAAGGCCTCCGGGAGCAACCCAATTAGAAGCGCCATCACTGGATTTGGAGCAGGCAATACATTGGACGCCTTCATTTTGCGGTCTAGTAGTTCCGGCAGTAACAGCAGCATACGGAAAACTAATCTTAAAATACATAGATTTCTAATAATACATATTTTGCAAAGTAAACCAAGTCAATAAAGACCCTTCCTTAATAAATATATACGAAGCCAGTGACTCCGGAAATGGATCCGCTGGTGGAAGCCATTTTTATAGTTGGGCGGAAGTGGAGCACGTAAAGGGCGAGTCATGTTCGATTCCCGGGCCGGCCTCCCGCGGGACTCTCTTGATATGATTAAAGAATATTGCTGAATCATACCTTGCTTTATTTTAAGATGTCACTCGTGGTTTGAAACCTTACTCTAATAAATCTAGATACTTTTTTGGAAATTCATGTACACTAATTCTATTTGTGTTTCAGTTTAAGGTTTGTCCCTACATGAAAAATAGCGAAATAATTGTTATTTGTAATTGTTTACATCACATTTAAGATATATTTCACACAGTCATCTGAACAATGTGAAGAAAGTTATTGCAACTTGCATTTTTACCCGACTGCTAGAGAAGGAGAGTTATATTTTTCGGGCGTATGTATGTATTTACCTATAACATTGGCTATGATTATTAACTAGGTAGTAGTTTCAGATTATATTTATCATAAGCAATTTTTTTTACATATGTACATTTATACTAATATTATAAAGAGGTAATGTTTGTAACTTTGTTTCTATGGGCTAATCGAAAATACTGCACCAATCATTAAAAAATTCTTTCACAAACAGAAAGCCACACTCTTCAGGTATTTTAACGCCAAATGAAGTTGGCACGGGTCGGCTAGTAATAAATAAATATGTGGTTAACCAAATCATACATGTTTAGTTAACCACAAAGTAAGTTCGACGATTGTAATTGTTGACAATACAATTAATTCAATATTAATTCATAGTAACTGAATAATGCTAGTTATATATGCGTTACAGAAGTTATCCCAGTTTCCCGCGTTCGGCGCGTTCGTAGGCCTGACGAGTGACGTGTTGACAGACAGGAGTATGTAAAGTTAGTTATTAGCCGAGCCACCTGTTGTGGCTTGTAACAGCAGCGGAACTTAATGAGATCCCACACTGCAGCTCCAACTCGAGGATATAAAGTAAATGGATGAACATAAGATGAATATAGGAAATTCATTGAAATATTACGAAGATCTCATCAATTTAAAATCAATTCAATTAAAGATTTAGAAGACCACCAATTCAATATAGGCATATAACTTACCGCTCTTTTTGCGTAGGAGGTTAAAATATAGCTAAGAACACTCTCGATGACGTCACCTTTCTAACAAAATAGAATTATCCAAATCGGTGCACCCGTTTGGATTCTTTGATGCCACAGACAGAATGACACAGACACGTCAAACTAATAACACCCATCATTTTGCGTCGGGGATTAAAAGAAGCATCTTCTTTCATTACGCACACAGTAAAACAGCTAGAAATAGGGAAAAAATATAGAGTAAATATATGTACGTATCTACTACAAACAAATCATATTAACCATTATTAAATACGATATATTTCCAATTATAAAATAAAATATCATATAAACTACACTAACTACACAACTACGTAAATTAATACATTATGTTTGTTTCTTAATTCTCGCGGTAATGAGAGTAACGTGAATAAAACCGCGGGATGTTTGCTAGTATGAATATACATATGTATGTATAATGAATGTATGGAACAAAAACAATAAATATATTACAAATCACACAGTTTGAAAAGTAAATTGAGAATTTTTTTGTGGGATACTGAATCAACGATGCCATATTTTGTAACAGATACACATATTTTGTAATAGATAAACAAACAAGGTCCAGGCTAATCAGAAAAAAATATAAACAATTTTCTTCGTGATCTGACCGGGGATCGAATCTACAGCTTCTTCATTAGCAATCAGGCATGTTAACCATTATATGAAGATTTATCAGCTAGTTTGACAATTCTCGGTATATCCAGTTTTACTAACGATATTGGATTGAATAACCAAGGAGCCTTGTTCCTAAAAGTTGCTTAATTGTATACAGACGACAGATGCGAGCTACGCTTATAAATTATGACGCCCCCAACCTTGTTTCGTGTTTTATTGCCATTCGCTTAACGAGGTGTCTTATTTTTGCGTGAATTTTTAATCATTAGTATAATACATACGTAAATTAAGTTGTGAATGAAATTAAATATTTTACTCTCCCTGTCTCTTTTAAGCAAAACCTGTCACTATTTTATTATATTTTCGTTATTATCAGTCCTGTTTTTGTAAACATTAGTATATTTCAAACAAATTACAAAGGTTTTTAAGAATTTGCGTCTATGTAATATGTAAGTATCACATTCACAAATATCAAAGGTTACTGAGAAGCAACGGTTAATTTACCTAACAATTTTACTCTCACTCATTGCTTCTAAATCTATTTAAATTATATAAAAATGACAGTACTGATTTGGCTTTTGACCTTGAAATCTGTAGAAGTTGAAAGATCAAAATTATGACATTTCAGATTATTAACTAGAGGTATATATGTATGTATGTATATTTTACATGCTAGAAACAGTTAGGTGTGTTACAGTCATGTATAAATAAATGATTTTATTTTGAAGATTACACAGTAAGAAAATCCTATAATTCCTTTGGTGGCTAAATCACGGGTAAAGCTATTGTTTATAATAAACTTAGCTATCGTATTTTTCTACAAGAAGCCCTCATAACAGCGCGGTATCTCATGTAATGAAGTAATTACACGAGTTTTATGCACCCGCCTAAGGCAGTTATTGCAGTCTGCACTGCTGCCCAAAACTTTGTTCGGCTACGTGCTGGCTGATGAAAACCAGTGCATAATCAGGACCAGATGTTTGGTTAAATTAGGGCTGTTTTCTAACTTTTAGGAAATATACCTCTAGCTAACGCGCATTGATGCAAAGCTATCGTCAGGAAAAAACGCAGCAAAGTGAGAATATTATGTACAAAATATATCTGAGCATAGTATCTTAACCGTGTGTTCTAATTCATTAGACACTTTTGCTGGTAAAATATATACATTTTAACAAATTCCATGTATTTAAAGTATTCCATTTTTATTATATACTAGGTCATAGTCTATCGCTGTGCCAAATTTCATCCAGATCTGTTCGGTAATTTTGTGTGATGCGCGTACAAACATACAGACAGACTGTCAGACAAAATTCTAAAAACAATCTTTTCGGCTTCTATAGGTCCTATAAACAGCCCCTATATATTTTTTTCTTAAATATCTCCCATGTACAGACATAGCTCAGTTACAATTTTATTATATGTATAGATACAAAATTCACACGAATAAAAAATTTACTCGTTCAACGTACTACTTCTTATTGCAACTTGCGTGGGTTACTCCCATTTTACCTCAATTACGAATATATACAACGCCCCAGAACCAATTTTGAGTTTTGAACCGCAACCGAGACCGCATTTGATGAGGGTAGACACTAATGGAAACTACACTGCGGCGAATTTGAATTTTTCCGCCGTTACCTGTGCCTATAAATCAAGTGTAAAGTCGCCTTAAGCTCTCTGAGATCCCGTCTCGAACATTTTAAAATTTAAATTGCGTGTAACTCCGGCCAAGCGTATAATTTGTATCTACATACATTGGATATCGTATTACGTAGTAGACGGAATAACATTGCGGTGGAATAAATTATAACACCAGTTGATGACACATTATTTATAAATATATTTCCCGAGTTCTGGTAAAGTATAAACATGTAAATCAATGTAAAGTATATGTCAGTCAATTGTAAATACAAAACATACAAAGGTTGAGAGTTAAAAACAATGGTCTATATAAGTTAAATAAGTAAAAAAAAATATTTTCTATGTTTCTTTTTTGTTTTCTTTAACACATTTTTTTAGTTGGATATTGTTTGTGAATCACGGATATCACGTGGTAGTGAATTCGATAGTAAACGGCGTGTACCGAAAAAAGAAAGAAGAAGAAATATAATACACTAAATACGAATATATAAATTAAGATTTGCTCCCTCTTTTGATTATGTATTAAACTTCTTACTATCAAGAAAGTATTAGATTTTCCATAACAGCACACTCTACTGGAAAATGTTGTTACTAATGTCTTTACGGAGTTACAGAATATATACGAAAACCAACCTTCGTTTTTAGTTCTAGCTTCAAATGTAGAGGGCGCTATATGTTTTCAATTATTATTTTTTTAAAGATCCATTTTAGATATTTATCTTTTTTTCTTCTTATTTTCGTTGTGGCCGCGTACTATAGAATTATTCGCGTCAATAGTTGTCACAATCAAAATTCTTCTTAAAGTTTTTTCTTGCCATTATTCAACCTGTTCTTTTTTTTATGTCAGAGGGAGGCAAACGAGCAGGCAGGTCACGAGATGTTAAGTGATCACCGCCGCCCATAGACAACTGCAACACCCGCGGGGTTACATAAGCGTTGCCGGCCTAAAAAAAACCTCCGCTCTCCCT
>JADGIL010004910.1:0-16831 GCA_020352625.1 Cactoblastis cactorum | reverse complement strand
TTGTGATGATTTTTTACTATTATATCGAGAAACGCGAAATTCGCCAATTTCAGAAATTTTTCCTTTGTCTTCACCATATGTTCCAAATTTCTTGATCAACGGGTGGTATCCTATAGGTTTTGATTCCCCTGTGAAAAAACAAAATTTGCGACATAGTTCAACAACACAACACGCTATAACCTACGGGGGAAATGTGAATATTTATTTTTCGTGAGCATTCTGTGACAGTACCGGTACCGCGAGATAACCTAGGTTAACGCGGACGAAGTCGCGGGTAACAGCTTGTCTTTAATAAGCTCTCTGATAGTGAAAAAGCTCCGGGGCAAAGCGTCAGATTGAATAAGATAAATGGTCCGAGAGTATATTTTAATATGTGCGAGAGACATTGAGATGTCAGCAGCGAATTGACACTGGAAATGTTTATTCCCGGCAAAAAATTCAAGCATATTTTTAAGATCAAAGTAAAAAAAAAACGATTAAGTGCGAGTCGGACTCACTCATAATGTATACAAACGGCATATATTCTGTTTACATTCGTTACAATATAGAACTGAAACTAGTAAAAAAATACGTTGTATGGGAGCCCCCTTTAATATTTATTACATTTTTAGTATTTGCTTTTATAGTGGCAACAGAAATACATCAGCTGTGAAAATTTCAACTGTCTAGCTATCACGGTTCATGAGATACAGCCTGGTGACAGATAGACAGCGAAGCCTTAGTAATAGGGTTCCCGTTTTACCCTACAGGTACGGAACCCTAAATAAGTCTATTGGCATTACTAATTTTAGCCGGAACGTATCATTTGTTTAGTATTAATTAGGCAAGGATGCATAAAACCTTTCCCTAATTATCATCTGCCTGCCCTGCTCCCATATTATTTGAGGTCGGCGCAGTATGTCTTATTCTTCCATACTCTTCTGTCACTCGTCAAAAGGTCATTCACACCCTTTTCTCTCATATCCTTCTTCACACAGCCTTTCCCTAATAAATTATCGAAACAGGAATAAATTGATTTTGGTTTCGCTATTAATAAATGATAATTTGGTTTAATTTACAGAATATATACTTTCAGGCGAAATGATCATTTGAACGTTTCGAACCCAAATATCAAACAGGATATAATCTAGAGCTTATTGAATGAATGAATTCTTTAGAGCTCGAATAATTAGAGTCATATGTAAAAAATAGGTATGTTATACATGGCCATTCTTGTACTGCATGTCGCAGTTACAAATTATTGTTTATTTGACGATACAGTTTTAAACAAAAAAACAGTTGATTTGAGAGTAATAAAAATATAATATTCACCTGTATTGGACACCAGCATACAGCAAACACGACAACGACGACGACCACCATCCTGGTCACCTTCTTCCTCCCCCTGCGGCTCTCAGCCGATACCCTGCCGCCCGGAGCACTCTTCCACAGCCTTGTCAGCATGCACATGTACAGCACACTGATCAGCGCTAGGGGAATCACATAGGACGATAGGAAAAAAGACATCTGGAAGCCCAATTTACTATAACCCTGCTCCTCCAGGAACACACACGAAGAATGGTTCCTATGGTAATAAGCATACTCCCTCTCACCGTGGCAAATACCAACGGGAATCGCTGTTGTTAAAATCACCACCCAAATGCATGCTATTGCTAGCAACGCGTTCTTCTCCGTTCTTATCGACATTGAAGCTATTGGGTGCACTACGGCCATAAATCTATCTAAAGACATTAAGACTAACGTGTACACTGACGCATGGGCTGTGACTACTATGAAATATTGTACGACTTTGCACCACCAGTCTCCGAACGGCCATCTTGGCATCACATAGTCTGTAGCTGTGAACGGAACGCAGAATATTACGAAGAGTAAATCGGCGACTGCTAGGTTTATTATTAAAAGATTAGTAGTCGATCTCATGCCAGGATTGGCGGCCACTACTAGAACTACTAACGCGTTGCCCACTAAGCCTACTATTCCAATGAATCCGAAGAAAATTGGCACAACTCTTGATACAACTTTCTCGAGTAATTCCCCATTTTCGTATTCACTGCTGTAGTTGCATCCTCCTAGACTAGCTTCTTCACTAGTAAGGTTTAGACATATATTGTAAAAATCGTCTTCTGAGGAATCCATCTTCGTTTTTGGTTATTTCATTGCTCTACCTGTAACAATAGAAAATTAACATAAGTCCAAATAATTTAATATCATTCTACTCTACGCGATGGGAAGGAGTCATAAGTTCATATGAATATCTATTTATCAGTTCATTCCTTCAGTAGATCTTACAAAATTTAATATTAGTTCAAGTATCCTGGTGTTTATCTATATTACAAACTTGTCAATTAAATAATGTTTTTTAAAATACAAATAAGTAAAAAAAAAAAATCCGTCGTATAAAACAGCGAGCATAAAAATAGACATTATTGCGATTCGACTTTTTAAAAAGTATAGTCAGACCCAATATAAACACCATTTGACCTACAAAAATGCATGTTAGCCGATCTTACTAAAGCTGTGAAACTTATTTGCCATAACTTTTCCATTAATAATTTTGTTTCAACACTTTTACGCTGCACATTCTCACAAGCCAAATTTCGGTTTAATGACAACACCGCGAGCGTGTCCCGAGATAAGAAAGATGCTTACATATTCATGACTACATAAATCAGAGTGCTGAAGAAACTACGTAAAATGTCGACAGAGTAGAGAATCAGCTGATAAATGTTAAATCAACTTGAATATTCATCCTATGATTTTTTAATGCAAGAGGGAGGTAAACGAGCAGGTGGGTCAAATGATGTTAAGGGCCATAGATAAAAAGCCGCCGCCCATAGACAACTGCAACCCCCGCAGGGTCACAGAAGCGTTGCCGGCCTTTAAAAAGCCATCGCCAATTGGGGAGGGTGGAGAAATTGGGACTCCAGCTCTCACAATCACCGGACGGAGCATGGCGGAAGATAGCCATTCAGGGGTCGGTCTTCTGTGGGAGTATGGTACTGCCCCGGACGAGTCGGCCCGTTCATGTTGCAGGCTAAAAAAGCATGCAGCAGGCTCATACCATGGGGGCCTAACTTCCCCGCCCTCCCTAATTGGCGATGTCTATGGGCGGCGGTGATCACTTAAGATCACGTGACCCGCCTGCTCGTTTGCCTCCCTTTGTCATAAAAACATCTGATGTTATAGGTAAAACATTTGTACTTTTACATAGCTTTATTTCTGTACTGATTTCATTCGGCACAAATTGCGTTTTTATTGCACCGATTTCCTTTGACCGCCACTTGCATAATGGATGATTTACATTGTCTTTGTCGTCATTCTGCTGGCAAGATTGGAGTGCTCTCAACAAGATTGAGCCGTGAGGGAGAGATGTATAACTCTTTTATGCCTTATTGCTCCACTGCTGGGTTGTAACAGATGCAGTGTCACGGCTATTTCCCTTACAAGGTAGACAGAGCTAAGAGTAACTAGACTTAAAGGCCATGCTTAGCAAAATTGTGGGCTTATTGGTGGAATGGAGATTCAGATATAGTGTCACGCTGTTAGCTCATCGCCTATAAGAATTACTGTTTCAAGCCCTTTCGACTAGATTTCCTTTGCGCTATTTTTTTTTTATGTCAGAGGGAGGCAAACGAGTAGGTGGATCACGAGATGTTAAGTGATCACTGCCGCCCATAGACAAATGGGAAGGGCGGAGAAGTTGGGCCCCCGGCTCTCCCACTCACCGGATGGAGCATGACAGCTGATATCGCCACTCAGGTGTCGGTCTTCTGTGGGAGTGTGGTACTTCCCCGGACGAGCCGGCCCATTCGTGCTACAGGCTAAATATAAGCCTGTAGCTGGCTCCACACCTCTACAAATAGTGGCACCATACCACAACTAGTTGTGGCTCCATACCACTATAAAAAAACACTGTTTCTGCGAAGGAAGAGTAGCAGCTGGATTATTCCACGTTTTCCTTTCTCTTCCAGATCAGCATGAACGCTGGGTTGGAATGTAGATGAAAAGCCCTCGGTTTGCATGTCATTGAAATGTTTTAATTGTGTATTTTATGCTTACCGTCTCTTTTCCATAGAGGAAAACTGAATGGTTTCAAGATTCGATATTGTATATTGCAGGTCATTGACTAGTTAGAAAAGTACCCAAATTAACGCTTATTCTATTGATGGAAATACATAATATATAGAGTAATGGGAAGAGAAAAGATGACAAACTCAATGTTTTATCTTTGGCTATATATAAACATTTTTATGTGGTTTTCGTACTTCTCAGATTTATTTTCTAAGTACTGGCCCGTGAGCAAAGAAGAGTCTAGAATGTCTAGCTCTAAAACTTTTCATAGTGATATGGAGCCACTACTTGTAGTGGTGTGGAGCCAGCTACAGGCTTCTTTTTAGCCTGTAGTACGAATGGGCCGGCTCGTCCGGGGAAGTTCCACTCTCCCACAGAAGACCGACGCCTTAATCCGCCTCCGCCTCCCCAAATGCGGAGGGCGGAGGTTTTTTACAGGCCGGCAACGCTTCTGTAACCCCGCGGGTGTTGCAGTTGTCTATGGGCGGCGGTGATCACTTAACATCTCGTGACCCGCCTGCTCGTTTGCCTCCCTCAACCTTGCCTGACATAAAAAAGAAAATTTCAGGCAATCACGTGATCAAACATGACAAATGTAGTTTAGTTCATAATGAAAAACTTTCCTAAAATACATAAATACGAAAATCTTTTAAAGCTCCCATTAGAAAAAGTTTGGTCATATTTTACGTAATCTTGAATGAAAAAAGTTTCGCAAACACATTTTGTTAAGCAAAGAGAAATTAACAAATACTTACTTATGTAGGCTTCAAGTTAAAACGAAAAGTTTCCGTTATAGCTTAACTTAAAGTTTACAAAAAATATGTAATATACAAAAGATAGATGATTAACTCGTATAACTTTGGTCATTAATTTATCAAGTTAAAGTAAGGATAAAAATATTTGGCATCCTTAAACGAGCATTTCTTGTGTAAGTGTTTGAGTGAGATTTTTTATGAAAGAGGGAGGCAAACGAGGAGGCGGGTCACGTGATGTTAAGTGATCATCGCCACCCAAAGACACCTGCAACACCCGGGGGTCACAGACTTGTTGCCGGCCTTTACAAAACCCCAGCTTCCCCAAATGAGGTCTCCGGCGCTCCCACTCACCGGGCGGAGCATGGCGGCTGATAGCCGCTATTCAGGCGTCGGTCTTCTGTGGGAGTGTGGTACTGCCTCGGACGAACCGGCCCATTCATGCTGTTAGTCAGGCTCATACCACTACGAAACATGAAGTTTTTGTTACGAATTTAGTATGTATAGTGTTTTGTGTTCTTATTTCAACTAGTTTATCTAATGAATCATATTCGAGCGAAATTTTTAGTATTATGAGATACTAACTTAATGATACTATATTTTATAATAAATACACATATATAATAGATAGATATTCAGGCCAATATGAAAAAGGTCATTTTCCATCATGATCTAAATGAAATGTGTTTCAGAAAATTGTTAAAAGCAGTCTTACCAATTACTTCATATTTGATTTCACTTCACATGATAATATTTCATCTAGTCTTGTCTATATTATTAGTTTTGTGGTCAATTTCCCGAAGTATATTAACATCGTCAATGGCTGCCGAAGTCAGACTAAAGTTAGAACTAAGTGATATTGACCTTTCACTGCAACTTAGTTGAGCCACTTTGCTCTATTTGAATTTGCCTCGATCAAATTTTGGGTCTAATTATTGAATTTCACCAAGAACAGGAGTAAATTTGTGGAAGAGCAGTTCAATATTAACTTTGTTAGGGTTCCGTAGACAACTACCCTCATAATAAATCAGTCTGTCTACATCTACTATATGTAAAGTGAGGATGAAAATAAATTATTTGGTACTTATTAGCTGTTGTCCAGCGGCTTCGCTCTGGTGAAAGTCGGTAAGGACTAAAAGACACATAAGTATTTTCGTTATGACCTGTAGAAGCCTAAACGACTATTTTTTTGAATTTTGACTGTCTGTACGTTTGTACGCGCATCACGAAAATATTTCTGCATGGATTTCGATTCGGTTATCGCAGTTATATTGGAGAAGATCTAACTTAAAGTATGGCGTTGGTTCCATTTCGATACGCCGCTTAAACCCGAGATATTGAAAATAAATAGTTACGCGCGGATGACGTCATAAGCTAGTAGTGTAATATGAATGTTTCCACTAGATGCCGTTGTTGTTATCATGGTGTCATATTCAAGTGACTTGAGAAAAAACTGTAGCACTAGTTTTTACGTTAAAAACCTTTCGACATGTCGCTTCTAACATGAAAGCGTAGTTTATTTTTGAATTTGTATAATAATAATAATCGTACCGCATTACAGATGGACTACTCTTGCTATTGTTTATAAGTCTATCAATCAACACATTTTTTTAAGAAACCCCTTTTAACTCTTCATTTTTTGTTTATATGCTTCTTTTGAATTTATTTATTGCATATCAACCTTATTGCTTTTGAAATAAGGACCAAATAGGAAAAAGTGTGTTTAAGTTTTGGAAATAGATCTATGGTATTACGTTGATTAAAATATTACGTAAATAATTGTAAAAATCAGTGACGTAAAATTCCATATAAATCTCATATCAACCAAAAAAGCTTTGTCTTACTCGTCTTGGAGACTTGTGACTATTGGCTCTGTTTACCCCATTAGGGAGAGAGTCGTCACACTGTATTTTTTTTATATTGGTCACAGAAGCGTTGCCGGCCTTTAAGGCTAATTTAGGCTTACATACGAAGTTTAGGAAATTTCTTAGAAAATTTACATTAATTAGCTTTTGCCCGCGGCTACGCCTGTGTAGACTAACTTCCTTATAACAGTTTTCACTCCTTTAACTCTTTCGGGGTGGAATTTCCAAGAATCCTCTATTAGTGCTCCCCTACACTCTCCAAGCAACATAAATACATCCAAATTTCAGCTTCTTGTGTTCAGTAGTTTCAGCTGTGCGTTGTCTGTCAGTCAGTCACTCAGTAACGGAAGTGTTTTATACACATACAAATATTTCGAATTAAAAAGTACTTATATTTCATTTTAATATTTTTCTATTGCATTTTTCTTACAATTAAAGGGAAATATAGCTGTTTAGAAATAGCATTAAGAGTAATATGTTACAGCCAACAAACAAATTACCAGGAAAATTCCAAAACATTCTATCATTCAGCCGCGAACCATAGACTTTAGATCTGAATAGATATTGAAGGTGTGCCATGTTGACGCGTCTTTTACGTAAAAGTAAAAGCGAAAATAAAAGACTAGGAAATTAAGCGTATAAGTAAAGGAAAGCGATAATATTTCTTTCTTGTAATTATATTTTTTATTTAATATATAAATTCTAAAAAAAGTTAAAGCTAAAGACAGGTATTTTTCTACGTTTAAATAGTTTAGTCTTTCAATATTTTTAGAGAGTATTTATTTTTTTGATCTGTGGAAAATTTAAGTTATATTATATTGTAATTTAGGCTTATGATATTAAATCTTATTAAATTTGTATATATTGATCGACAAGGTTGAAGAAGCTAACAGTCAACCTCTAGTAATGGAGAGGCACAACAAGAAGAAGATATTGATTATATAGATGTATGTGTAAGGCTTCTTGCCTTTATAAATAACTAGCGACCCGTCCCGGTTTCGCACAGATTTAAAAACCTTCCTTGTGAATAGCTCTGTCTATTAATAAAACTGCATCAAAGTCCGTGGCGTACTTTTTAAGATCTAAGAATACTGGCTGTCAGAGAATGCTTTTAGCATTAAGTCCGCCTATTATACTTTTACATTCTGTAATTGTTTAATAAAGATTAAATAAATAAATACATAGGGACAGACAGCCGAAAGAGACTTTGTTTTATACTATGTAGTGATATTAATTTATAAGTAGGTATAGAAAAGCTAATAAATACAAATGTTTGTCTATTAAGATTGACGTCTGTGTTCTCGCCCACATTTTGAGTTATATTCTATCGATGTATGGTTGGTTTGCATAAATATAATGATTCAGTTGTTTGTTCGTTTGTGTGATAGAAATAGATGTGGGAATGGATCGAAAAAACCTTGCTGCGAGAATTATTTTCAACCGGAACATTTTATGTATATGAAATAAAATTGAAAAGTAGATTTGAAAAAGTGTCATCACAATTTAATGTACAAATTTAAGTCAATATTAATTTGGATTCTGAATTTCAGATTTTTTTTATATCTCATATAGCATTTTGAGATACATATTTTGAGATACAGTTTTTATCATATGATGAAACCATCATCTGACAAAAACTCATCGACATAGAACAGAACCACATTAAGTATGCAATAAACTCGGAGGCCAAACTTCCCCGCCTTCCCCATTTGGGGAGGGCGAGGTTTTTTTATAGACCGGCAATGCTTCTGTGGCCCCGCGGGTGTTGTAGTTGTTTATGGGTGGCGGTGATAACTTAACAATACGTGATCCGCCTGCTCGTTTGCCTCCGTCTTACATTAAAAAAAGTGTTTTTTTTTTTAACAATCCTCCGGTCTCCGGCTCTCCCACTCACCGGACGGAACATAGCGCCTGATAGCCGCCATTCAGGCGTCGGTCTTCCGTGGGAGTGTGGTACTGTTCAAGACGAGCCGGCCCTATCATGCTGCAGGCTAAAGAAGCATGCAGCAGGCTCATACCACTACATCTACATTAGGATTACTTGATTTTGTGTGAAATAATACAGAAATACATAATAATGTACTTTTTTTTATGACGGAGGGAGGCTAACCAGCAGGCAGGTCACGTCTGTGTTGATTGAATCAGCTGTGTGTAAGCCTGGTAAGACTTTTGTACATCTATTTATGTTTATTTGTATTTTTATATGTATAATATAAATAAAAATATATATGTACAAAATTTCGCATTTGTAATATTAGTAAGGTTAGTAAGTAAGATAATAGGAGTCGTTTCAGAGAAAAATCGCAGATAGACGAAACTGGAACAATTAACTTCTTTGTACCTTACTGAAATTAATTATGCAACTCTATTTGAATTTTATAAGATTGTCAAGTCATAATTCTCAATTTTAATATGAAGTAGGTACTCATTTTAAAATTTAAAACAGCTCATTTTCATAATTAAACAGAGATTATTCTGTTCCTGTTCAGAAGTTCGATTTTCAACTTTAAAACATGATTGTAATTCCGTCTTTGAATTTATTATTATCGTACTAAAATTAATTTCAGCATTGATTTTTTTACGCCAAATACAGAGGCACAAAAACAATGTTATGCAAATTTAACATTCATTTCAAAGAATGTGTATAACATTTAATAATAACTTTCACACGATATTAATTTTTAGAAGTACAAAATTGATCATAGCAAACATTCAGTTCTTACCTAACAATCGCACGACGGATACATTATCACTCGATTGTCACATAAACTCACACAGATTAAAAATTATATCAGTAATCACAATCAGTCTATAAATATATGAATCTGATTCTGAATCAATCAGTAGTCACAAAATAAAAATATAACAATATATCGCGTGTGCCGAAAGTTAAGTTTTCCGTACTGGAAAAGCTGATTCGCTCATGAGTTCAATTTTAAAAATTGTCCCCATTCTTTTATTATCTAAGTGGTGTGCTTCTTCCAGTTACTCATCTAGAAAAAAACCTTTATAAAAACAGAAAAAAGGTTCTTATTACTCTGAATTGAATAATGAGAATTAAATCAAATCAAATCAAAAAGGTTTTCAAGTAGGTCAAATGTTGGCACTTTTGAATCGTCTTCATACTATTTATTTGTTGATTGCAAAGCTACAAACTACCAGCGTTTCAGAATGACCACTACTGAGAAGAACGGGCCGAAAGAAACTCACTTTACTGCTATATATGAATACTGTATACAATCCTACCCACGTTTCCTGTTAATCTTTAATTTTATTCAACGTCAAATGAAAGATTCCTTTGAAGTTTGCTCTCTGGATCATTTTAATGTCCATCCGTTCGATTGAATATTTGTTTCTACTCGTTATTTAAATTACACAGATAAACTGCCGAAAGAGCAATTTATACATACTAGGTTTGGTATTCGTTATAGACATTTAAAATTATATATATGTATTTAAATGTCTTTAATGAATACTATATATAAGCTATAGCGGCGCTAATCTTTAGGTTTTGATTCCCTTGCAAGTTTCGATAATTCGCGTAAAGTGACATAAACGGACGTACCTTTTGATTGTCTTTGATTTTTTCAAAGCTCCAAGAGATTATAGACTTGAGTATTTGATATAAACAGCTTGATATCTCCACGCGTTCCTGGGAAAATAGGGTCTTGACAGACGGATGGACGAACAATAACGGGAATCGAACCCGGTATCTTTTTTGCTTATCCCAAAATCTCAGAAAGCTCGATATCAAAATATATATTTGAAAACGTACTAGTTTTTAAAATAAAAACTTCTGAAATATGGAAAAATATTTATATATACAATTGGTTGCTCATTGACGATAGATTTACTATTATGAATTGCTTTAGACCGATAAATTTATTATAATAGCCTCGTGAGGGGCAACCTGACAGACAAATTATTTGCTATCATACCAATGCCTCATTTTACAAGAGTTTAAACAGTTTAATAGCAATTTCAGTCTAATTTATGATCATAAGAATTTTTGAATTAAAAATTGTCGTTACGTTTTATGTTGAAAAATTCTAATATCATAAATGTGAAAGTTTGTATGTAAACGTATGCTTCTTAATCACGCAAAAGCTAATAAACTGATTTAGAGGAAATTTTAAAGTAGTATAGCTTTCGAAATTTTAATAGTGGTTTGAGCCTGAATGGATGATGGACCGGCTCGTCCGGGGAAATACCGCACTGCCACAGAAGACTGACGCCTGAATGACGGCTATCAGCCGCCATATTTCGTCCGGTGAATGGGAGAACCTTAGGCCCTACTTCACCATTCGAGGAGGGTTTTTTATAGGCCTGCAGCGCTTTTGTGACCCCTCGGGTGTTACAGTTGTCTATGGGCGGCGGAGATCACTTAACATCACGTGACCCGCCTGCTTGTTTGCCTCCCGATGACATAAAAAAACACACACACACACTACTGTAATTGTTAAAGATTTTATGTTTCATTAATTTGAAGTTCACTTGGGTGAAACTGTGGGCGTAAAGCTAGTATTGGTATAAATTCTAATATTATAATGTAAATACTGTCAAAAAAAGATTTTATTTTTACCTTTTCGTTTCACAACTGATGATATCAAGCTTCATTCTACTGGGGTAGACCCTTAACTTTTTATTCCTTTACATTTTTAAGCCGCGCCCCTTATTGGCTCCGGCTATTCAATCACAAGTATTGGTTTCTGATTGGAGGATTGCGTCGTTTTTGCAATAGGTTTGTATCCTTTTGATGTCCACGTTCCGCAAGCTATGTGGAATTTCAAGTTATTTTCCTTTTAGCTTTGACACACGTCTAAGGTAGTGAATAAAGTAGGAATTTCGTTTCAATTTTTTTGAAATAAATTCGTTATGTTTTTTAAGATCCTTTCGAGCATAGAGGCATTGAAGTCTATAAATGTATTACTTATTTGATGAAATATCATATCTGAAAAGAAACTGAATCTAGATATGTTTATTTAGATATAGAATATAATCTACACATATGTATAATAATAGTTATAACTGAGCTTTGTCTGTACATGGGAGATATATAAGATAAAAATATATAGGGGCTCTTTATAGGACCTATAAAAGTCAAAACGATTGTTTTAAGATTTTTTGTCTGTATGTTTGTACACGCATTGAATATGACCTAGATTAAAAGATAGGCTACTTTTGTACGGTTCCCGGTCAGAAGTACCCTTAACCGACGAGCGTATATGAAAAGATTGATGAATGTGGAGGAAGCGAAGAAAGTATGTCAGGATCGCAGTAAGTAGAAGAATGTAGTCTCTGCCTACCCCAATGGGGAAAAAGACGTGATCATATGTACATATGTATGAATATATGTATCATCTAGCTAAATGATATACGATAATGGATTGTAATGACGCAACTAGTATAAAAACAAAATCAAAACACAGAAAAACTATTTGTAACAAAAACAAACAATAGATCGTAACGTTGTTACTGATAAATCTTGCTCAAAAAACAATAATCAGTCGGTATATAGTAATCCTATAGCGCATACAATCAATCAAACGAGGATTAGTCATATGTCGGGGCTCTAAGAAGTGGCCAAACGAAAAGATGTAGCGATTTCGTTTTTAGATTTCTGTACTGAAGGACAGCTATCTTATAAGCTCTTATTTATTTCCTGTCTCGTTTTTTTCGTAGTGGTATGAGTCTGAATGAATGAATGGGCCGGATCGTCCGGGGAAGTGACACACTCCCACAGAAGACCGACGCCTGAATGGCAGCTATCAGACACCATGCTCCGTCCGGTGAGTGGGAGAGCCGGATGCCAAACTTCCTCGCCCTGGGAAGGATGGGGGTGGTTTTTTATAGGCCGGCAAAGCTTCTAAGCTTCTGTGGCCCCACGGGTGTTGCAATTGTCCATGGGCGGGTGATCACTTAACATCACGTGACCCGCCTGTTCGTTTGCCTCCCTCTTACATAAAAAATAAAATAAATCTTGCAAGCTAAATTTCAACCATTCCCCAGTGTCTGATTGAGCTGAAATGGCATGTATCGTTATTACCCGTGACAATGCATTAATATGCGTGATTGATTGATTGAGCGCGATCGATGGTGCGCTCAGGATCGGCTCTCAATGAGAGAACCGATCCTGAGGAATGGAATGCCCTCCCTGCGTCATTGTTTCCGAGTTCATAAAATATGGAGATTTTTAAGGCAAGAGTGAATAGGCACTACTTGAGTTTGCGTGCTCCACCTTAGACTTCATCGTCGCTTTCCATCAGGTGAGATTGAGGTCAAACGCACTCAAGTCTTTCTTAAAAAAAAGAACCCCCCGCTACGGTTAGCACGGAATTGAAATTTGTGTCACGCATGTAACACCACCAGATATTTTTGGTGACGATAAGAGGTTGTTCAAAAAAAAATGAAATTTTCCTAAAAACTTGTTTATACTATTTTTTTTATGTAAGAGGGAGGCAAACGAGCAGGCAGGTCACATAATGTTAGGTAATCACCGTCACCCATAGACACCTACAACACCCGCGGTGTCAAAGAAGCGTTGCTGGCCTTTAAGGGATTTATACGCTCTTTTCTTGAAGGTTCCGATGTCGTATTGGTCCGGAAATACCGCTGCAGGCAGTTCGTTCCACAGTATCGTCGTACGTGGTATAAATTGTTATATAGTTTTCATGATTTTAAGCGATGTTAAAATTGCGAGAGCCGACCACTTATTTCAACACTTCTTATATAAAAAAAAGCTATAGATTTGAATAACTTTTACGATGAATTGTTTATGATATTGTTTTTCTAAACTGAATTAGATCTCATAACTTGCATACCTAAATGTTAGAGGAACGCAATTATCTTAAATCATGCAAGAATTTCGCCACAGAGTACAAGTCTTTGATGTTTCCGATATATGTATATGTAATATATCTCGAGTAATACTGAGATTATACACATTTCATCGCCTCATGTACATAACACGAGATTTATGGCCCTCATAAGATTTAAGATGGATGAGAGTAGATTTTCTTTTTATTTTTTATTTTGAGTGCGTTTTAAAAAATATTTTTTTTATTGATAGGTTTCTACAAATTAGGTACAAAATATAATTATTTCTTAAGTTTACGCGAATATTAGACATTGAAATGAAACAAATTTAACGGATTTTATCGCGGTTTAATCACTACAAAAATAAAAATAAAATAAAATCCGATAAAATCCGTTAAATTTGTTTCATTTCAATAGGTACAAAATAGACAAACGATCCATTTCCGTAAGCAACGAGGTCTAAGGTGGAGCACGCAAACCCAAGTTATAAGTACCTATTCACTTTTGCCCTGAAAATCTGAATATTGAATGAACTTTGGCTGGCAACGCTTCTGTGATCCCCCGGGTGTTGCAGGTGTCTATGGGCGGTGGTCATTTAACATCACATGACCCGCCTGCTCGTTTGCCTCCCTCTAACATAATAGAGACTGATTAACAGGACTGTAGGCTTATTAATAAAAGTGATTTACTATAATTAAAATAATACGGATTTAATCACGTCAATTTTAGTCGGCATCGCCGACGACCGTTTTGACCTATTCACACATATAGATAACCATCCAAAACCCAGGTGAATCGGAAAAAGGTCATTTTCCTTCTGATGATGATGTCCATTAGTTGTGGTGACCACTTACCATAAAATAAACCATGGGCTGTTACAATGCGCTTGGTACCCGCGGTGTTCTCGGTGTTGCAGGATATCCCATCAGGCAAGTAGGCAGCCTGCCAGTTTGCTTGTTATGCGTGTTAAAAAAACTAGACTATTTATATCATTGAAAGTCACGCGAGAAGACATAATTAATATCTTTGCACGGCTATACTCACGTTCATTTTTAGTCGGTCACGCCGACGACCGTTTCGACCTATTCAGAAGGCCATCTTCAGGGCGAGTACTTGAAACGTCGCGACGCGGCTGTTCCTTGTGCACAAGGAATAACAGTGTAAATAAGTTTTTTTTTATCGTGGAAAGCTGCATTTAGAAGCAGTGCGGGTGACATTGCAAAATAGTTTTAGCCAGAAAAAAATATACTGCTAGTTCATAGAAGAATATAGAAGAATTTCTTGTTTAAGTACCACTCCATTGATTGACTCTTACAATCGAGAAACAGCTGGCTCATTTTATGACTGTACTTCGCTGGATTGTAAAGTGGTTGATCGCTTAACAGATGTAGCAATATTTAGTACGTTTATTTTTTGTGTTATTCGTTTTACAAGAAGTTTTTTTTTTGTGGTATGGAGCCATTATTTGCAGTGGTATGGAGCCACTACTAGTAGTGATATGGAGCCTGCTGCTTGCTTTGTTCGCCTGCAGCATGAATGGGCCGGCTCTTCCGGGGAAGTACCACACTCCCACAGAAGACCGACGCCTGAATGGCGGCTATCAGCCGCCATGCTCTATCCAATGATTGGGAGAGCCAGAGGCCCAACTTCTCCGCCCTCCCCAAACGAGGAGGGCGGAGGTTTTTTATAGGCCGGCAACGCTTCTGCAACGCAGAATCGCACTCAACTCGACTTATTAAGTTTCTAGTATACTGAGCATGCCAAAAGTCGAGCCTGCAAATGTAGACTTGAGTTTTTTACAACACTAGCTAGCAGAACATAAAGCCAAAAATGTTTTATATTAATTCCTAACAGCCTATAAAGCCTTTAATAATTTATCATGATAGACATGAGTAATGATTATTTGACAGCACTATTCAGGGAATCCAGTAAAGTAGCTATTTAAAAACAATTAAATATCAGAATCTTGATGAGATCATTATTATCCCACTTTAAAGCAACTGCCGCCTAACCAACAGCTTAGTTCGGAAACTTTAGCCAATTAATCTCGAACCAATATGAGGTCGAACCCGTTGTTCGAGAGAAACTTTTTGTTTTTAATTAATTGTGTCAGAATTAGAACTACGCTAAATCTAGTTAAAACTATTGAAAATGAAGTGTTTTGATAAAGTTTGATTGAATTTATGTAGTGTCATGCCCCTTGCTCACGGTCGAGTTGGCGCGCTGTTTAAATTAATACTAGTACTTATGAGATATGAAATTAATTTTCCAATCAGACGCCCTTTGAAATCGATAGAGGTCCAACTCATTCTAGAATGTTGGTGCAAAACTTTGATTTGGAGATGACGATGTAAAAATTTTATCTGTTAAAAACCTAACAACCATTTCTAAATAATAATTGTGTTTAGTATTGATTACAATATCTATAATCTATACATATAATAAAATTGTAACTGAGCTATGTCTGTACATGGGAGATATTTAAGAAAAAAATATATAGGGGCTCCTTAAAAGAACTATTGAGGCCGAAACAAATGTTTTAAAGATTTTTGTCTGTATGTTTATAGCGCATCACACAAAAACTACCGAACGGATATGGATAAAATTTGGTACAGCGATGGACTAGGACCTGGATTAAAAGCTACTTTTTATCCCAGAAAAGTGTGTGGTTCCCGAGGGGCATAAATATGGTAAAATATACGCGGACGAAGTCGCAGGCATTAGCAAGTAATATTATAATGAAGTAAAGTTTGTAACTTTGATTTTTTGTTTGCCTGTAAGGGCTGATCATCGAAAATACTGAACTGTTCATGTAAATGCTTTCACAATTAAACAGCTACACTATTCAGGAGTGATTTAGGCTATATTTTAACGCCCAACGAAGTGGGCACAGATCGGCTGGTAATTATATAAAGTTACCCGTAATTGAGTTGTAAATTCTAAATGGATACCTCAAAAGCCTGTTTTAAAAAGGGTTTCTTTTTTATGAAAATTGTATTTATTATTCTCTTACATTTGCATAGTATTATATTGTACTTATAGGTTTACGATTCTATTTTTTTTTTTATATTTTTTAATACCTAGCTTTGATATATTGCGGCCCATTTCTGTGTAAAAACCTCCCTCGCCCTTAGATTTTATCGTCCTTACATAACAAAAGTATATTAAATTGTATCATTGAAAGTCACGCGAGAAGACATAATTAATATCTTTGCACGGCTATACTCACGTTCATTTTTAGTCGGTAACGCCGACGACCGTTTCGACATTTTCAGGGCGAGTACTAGGAACGTCGTGGCGCGGCTGTTCCTTGTGCACTCACACAAG
>JADGIL010004909.1:596-12530 GCA_020352625.1 Cactoblastis cactorum | reverse complement strand
ATATATATATATATTTTTTTTTTTTTCGAGACATGGTTCTAAAGACAAAAAAATATATGAGCAAAACATTAGAAAAATTTAAGAAAACATAGCGAAAATCAAAGACATTATACTGTTTCGTTACAAAACATATTAATTAAAAATTTAGTAAATATACATAACTGTCAGTGAAGGTACGACACCGACTATTAGGTTAGACAGTACCCAATATTTAAAAGTTATTGTCATAATCGTGTGTATTTGAAGTCAAAAGATTAATTGTATGTAAAAGAAAGATTTGAAAATTGCATAATCAGCGTGCCAGGAGGCATCTTGCCAGATCCCTTTGGTTATAAATCTCACAGCTTCCATTGAATGGAGCCTTGCGCGAATTATGAACGCCCCATTAGTTCTGCTGAACGTCTTTATATTATTTGTACTGGTAATATTATTTATTGCCTATCTATATATTAATATAGCCTCAATTATTGTTCCCTTGCAATTTCCAAATAAACTTTATGATAAAAATAAATATAATAATGAAAAGCTTTTTTTTACAACGAAACACTGTCTTTAAGACAGAATAAACCTATAATTTTGTTCGGTAAAAAATATTTTTTTCTTTTACGAGCCAGTTATCTAACGCACAATACAATTGTAAGTATGATTCTCAACTCCAAACATGATAAATAAGAGATATTTTTTTAACAGGAGATGAGATACAATATATGTATATACTTAATAAAAGAAAATATATTAAAGTTCGATGAAATAACTTAAAATACAACTTCAAATAAAGGGTTAGTTTATAAAAAAAACAGAGGGCCACTTAGGAGATGCCAGATTCGATTCGATTCGGTCAGGGTAAAAAAAAACATTATTTATTTATAACAGTATTTGAGTTAATACCCGTAACATAAGTCTGAACTTAATTTAAGACCAACTGAATCTGTGTTTTTTTTTTTTATTTAATTTATACAAAAGCGAAAAACACTTCTCATCATGAAATCTCAGAAAATATAAGTACTAGTGGTCTTACATTTTTCTGCTGACGTAAGTACTTGCTAAGACGGAATTATGCAAAATTTCCACGGTATCGGGAATTAGAAGATGTGAGTGAAAAAAAATAGTGTAAGTATATTATCGAATGTAAAATCAATATCATAAAGCTTATTCCAATATACGATTACAATGTATGCCATAGATGCAGTTCGTAAAAGCCACCAAATGTGAACCTCGGCCCCTGGGGCTCATGCCTCCGCAACATGCTGCGAGGACATAAAATATTTAATGGCAGACACTACTTGTAGAGAAAACAAATGCAAAACGAAACGTTGAAATAATTTTACTTGTGTTCTCTCTCAGCTAAAAATACATATTAAATCTAAATTTCGCATAGAAAATAATAAATTACTTCAACATTTGTTCAAATTACTTCAATTTTGAAAACTATCATATTATATTTATTTCTTTACCATAATTATATAATACATCTTGGATACATAACATAACAAATAATCAAAACAAATAAAAAAGTTTCATTGCTAATATTTAATGCAGCAAGCTACACAATCTTGTTTTATAATGAGATTATTTGGTAATTAAACTTCGCTTGAGACCGAAGACTATTTGATTAATCTAATTTTTGGAAACCAGCTTATATTATATCTGCATAGTTGCCTTATCCATACTGTTAACTAAGTGCAATGTGATTTATAATTGAAAGTATTGCAGATCACACCAAGAATCGTGAAACACGGAATGGAGTGGAATGGAGATTTGGTGACACGTTATCCGTTCATTCTATCCCGTTGCCTATAAAAAGAATCCCTTCAAGCACTTTCATTTTTTATACTATCACAATATGCGCAGGCTAAGAATCAACTAACACAATCTACGTTTTTTAGCTCCCAAAACAATAGGGAAAGTTGGAAGTGAAGTCATTACAACTTTAATGGATTTCACATTGAGTATCTTAATTGTAATTCAACAAAAAGTTATAAATCTTAATACCTTTATATTATTCAAAAACTTATAGCAATTATCAAGAAATATTAATAATAAAAATTATTATTTAAAAATACCCGACTGCAAATGCTAATGACTAACTAAAAAGGGCAAAACAAGCTTTACAATTTAGTTAAATCGTATGCAATACACAATGTATAAATTTTAAATATTTGCAGGCGGGACAAACAAATCTATGAGACATCGTTGTATCTACCAATTTGTCCCGGAAATTTGCAGGTATTTTGTTTTTTTAAATAATAATTTTTATTTTAGACTTTTATGTATGAAAAGCCTAATAAAAACAGCAAAATATGTATATATTTAGAATCGCCATTGAGGTGAAAAGGAGCCAGCCGCAACGCGTTTTCGTTCTTAGCTCAACTATCTTTTAATTTAAAAATAACATTGTATATTGTATTGTATTTTATCAAACGAACAAAAACATTATCGTAACGCGCCCAATGTAATTTGGAATAATGTTTTGTGTAATGGCTCTGCTGAGAAAAGTAGAAGAAAGCAGTAGGCTTTTTGTCCAAATTCCCACGCCCGCCCGCTATTACTTTAACGTCTAAAGATTTTACGATTCCTAATGCACAAGCAATAAGGTTTAATAACTGCCGACACGTTTTTCGACTGTACAACCAGAGCAATCTACAAAAAGATAAATTGAGAATAAATTTATTACAACGGAGTGCTTCTCAGCACGACAGATATTCTTCAAGTCTCAGGTATTCGTTCTTTATCGCGTTTTGTTAATTCTTTTTTCCTTCTAATAAATAAACGTTTTTACCGACGCCCGTCACCGGTGCGAAAAAAATGCGCAAAGCGATTATACAGCATTGTTATATTCTTTTTAATAAAAGTGTTTTGGTGATGCACTGTTTATGATTTTTAGCTAAAGAATTTTCGGTTGAAAACAAAATTTACGTTTCTTAAGAATTCTCATATTATATAACCTTGCTTATCTTGGGTATTCATTTTCGCTCGCCATAAATCCCTGGCTTCAATCTATAAGTTACTTATATTTTATATTATGACCGTTTACTCATATTTTTATACCTTTCTTGAAAGACTCCTTCAAAGGATAAAAGTTATATCATAATAACATAAATCTAGAAAAAATCCTTTCAGAATTAATTATTTATGTATTTTAAATAAAGTTCGATAAACACGCACATCGCGAACAAATAATAGACCATGATAAATAAATGAAGTAATTCAATAGAAAGCCTCCTTCAACTACTGTTAGATGTAGTAGAGATGCATTTATTTTATTGAACTAAGAAACAACAGCAACTCGAAGAAAACCAGCAGTGCTGTAAATAGGGACACACAACTTGGACTAGAGTCAACACCGGCTTGTGAACATCAGGATACCGCTGTATTTGTATAAATCTATACTGTCATACTTTAAACATAATACCTATTGCTTACTGAAATCATGCAACATTTTATATTGTATGATCTACTTACCTTCTTGTGGATTTTTACTCATGTTAAAAGATGATTATGTATAAAAATGACAATATTACGATGAAAAAAGATAACGTCAATCAGAACTTATTTACACACTTCTGTGGGAGTGGGGCAGTACCACACTCCCACAGAAGACCGACGCCTGAATGGCGGCTATCAGCCGCCATGCTCCGTCCGGTGAGTGGGAGAGCCGGAGGCCCAATTTCCCCGCCCTTCCCATTTAGGGATGGCTGTTTTAAGGCCGGCAACACTTCTATGACCCTGCGGGTGTTACAGGTGTCTACGGGCGGCGGTGATCATTTAAAATCACATAACGCGCCTGCTCCTTTGCCTTCGTCTTACATAAAAAAATGGCACCTACTACTTGTATTTAAACAAATTATTATTGTCAATCAATATAAAAAAAAAAGAATTTAGAGACACGAGAATAAAACGTGATAAATCGCAAACCAAACTCCCTACATTTCTTCAAACGAAACAATATAATCGTAAACTGTAGACGGCATTATATAAAATTTAGTGCTCACACGACGGACCGTACGTGGACATCAATCGCTCTCGTCCTAATAACCGTTTAAATAGCCGAAAGATTTATGTTAAAACCCAACAAAGGCCCGATCCTCCTGCGCCGATAAATCTACCCACCAAATAATAAGATCCCTGGTGATTTGTTCCCAGAACAGACACTGTTTTGTCCAATAAAACCGGGGACGGATACAAGAAACGCATTAAGTTATTTTGTCAAACCGCAAATTGAAAGATAAAATGTAATGTTTGACGTTATTTTCATTATTTCTTTCTTATTTTAGGAAGTATAATATTAGAATTAAAGGAAACGCGTGTCGTTATGCTGTAGCAGCTTGTTAATAATAAATTTTGTAATTTCTTCTCTTTTATTCTTATTTCCTAAAAATGATATTTGTATGTTTTCGTTTCCAAAAACTCGTGTACTAATTAGTAATTAGAAAAACATTTATTTGGTATCTACAGTGACGTAAACGACCATAAATACTTCAGTTCCGCAAATAAATTAGGATTCTAAGTAATTTACAATCACCAACCAAATTACAGTACTGAAAGCTTTTTGCCTACTGAGTTTACTGTCGATTTTATTTGCAAAATACATCGCTATACTTAATTATAAGTTATGAAACAATATCAATTTTCATGTAAGTTTAAAGTAGTAAGAGTAAATTAAATTAGTAAGAGACTAGTAAGAGTAGTAGTAATAAAAAATAAGAGTTTTTGGTTTAGTTCTCACTTTCATATTTACTCTTTAAAAGGTACTTATAATATCTTTTAAGATTTGAAGGTTTAGTGTTTTTGACCAACACAACACGCAAACTCAACTACAAACTCAATAATCTTATATAATAAATCTTATAAGCAAGTTTACAACACTCTATTCACGTTATAGTAAGTAATTATGCTTTGGGGCTTAATTCAATTTGTATGACAATATTCACAAACCAAAAATATACATATATATATAGGTAGCATGTGGTAAATTTACACTTCTATCCAAATAACAAGTTCATAGCTATTTTGGTTTCAGTTCTGCCACGATGAATTTTTTTACATGGTTCTTTTTACCCCTAAAGAAATAGAATTTGGAAAAACACTGTATTTGATTATTTTTGTTAAAGAGTATTCATGCCAAATTTTAAAATTTGGCATGAATACTCGATTTTATTTTTTTCCATACAAACTTTGACACCCCTTTTCACCCCTTTAGGAGACGATCATTGTAAAATCCTTTCTTATCTGAGCACTACGTGACAACACAATATTGCTGTCCAAATTTCAAGTGTATAACTTATATGGTTTAGGCTGGGCATTGATGAGTCAGTCACCCTTGTTCTTTTTCATATATAGTATAAGAAAAATAGAAACAGCTGCTTATGGAACTTAATCAAAAACCTATGAATAAAACGGGGAAGTTTTTCATTCAGGATTGAAATAAAATAAACGATTTAAAATGTATCAATTTTCATTAAAACATATTAAAATATATAGGTATATTTTTACCGAAAAATTCAGTCCTTTTTGCTTCCAAATGTATTTATTGCAAACACAAATGATTTCGTTTTGTTTTATACAGTTTATGACAACAAGTAAAATTTATTTATATTCACTACAATGAAAGTGTCATTACCTCGACGCCATTATGACTGTCTAGAATAGGTGCTAGTGTTAAAACGAAGCTTTATTTATTGGAAATCTGTGCTTATTCAAATTATTTACTAAATTTCTCTCGCATGTAAAATAATATCAGAGGTTTTTGAAATTATCCATTAAATATAGCATTAGTTCTTTTTAGTTTATTAATGCTTGTGTATGGCTTGTGTACTTTTTTGTCAAATTTCCAATGAGGAAATATTGGGAAAACTGAGATGAGATATCTTAGGTTCCAACTGTGCGTATATTGTCGTAAACGTCTAAAAAATTTTTGGCATAGGGATTTGGATTTTGGGTTCAAGACAACTGTTAAACATTCATAAATAAAATTAGTCATTTGTGTTTCCATTATCCTAATAATGAGATCTGTCATTCACGATCAAGGTGTAAAATTCAAGATACCTATTTTATGATAACATCTCGCCAAAATAACCCTTCTAGTAATAGAAACTACACGCTCTACTTAGGAATCTTTTACAAATCACACTTTCGGTTACAGCCGGCGACAAAAGAGCTGAGACCACCTTTTTTATCTTCCCCTTTTCGGTTGGACGAGCCTCCTAATGTGACTGAAAGAAATTATTGCTTCAAAGAAAGCCTGCGGTAGAAGGATTTTGTACATTATTGTAATACCTCTGGAAAATATAACTTACATCGCGAAAGCAAATGTTGTAATGTTTGTAACTTAAAACGTTCAGATGAATTGACTGGTTACGGATTATGGATAATGGATCGGTACGGGGTATAAATACTTATAACCTGCATCGTCTATGATTTACTTACATTAGCTATTTATTGGACATACGCAATCCTGTTTTCACTTTTTAGGGATCCATAACCGAAGGGTAAAATGGGAACCTATTACTAAGGCTTCGCTGTCTGTCTGCCTGTCTTTCTGTATATCTGTCTGTCACCAGACGGTTTCTTATGAACCGTGGCAGTTTAAACTTTCACAGATGATGTATTTCTGTTGCCAATTCAATAACAAATACTAAAAACAAAAATAAAATAAATATTTGAGGGGGCTCCAATACAAAAAACGTGACTTTTGTTCGATATTGATACCGGCAACAAGTAGACGCTAGAAATATTCACAGAATATGTATTTATATTGTAACTTTAATAAATTATAATAATAAAAATAAGGGGGCTCCAATACACCAAACCGTCGGTGAGCTTGCCAAACCTATTATGTGCATTTTAAGAACTTTTCTTGAGAACAAAAAAAAGCCAAAAAAAATCAATGCCATCAAAAGAAAAAAATAAAATTAAAAAATGCACATATCAGGTTTGGCAAGCGCATCGACGAAAGGTTATTATTTGTATATATAATAATTTTGTCGAACAGGTATAAACATGTAATTATTCACTTTGTTTGTTTTCCTTTTAGAAAATAATGATACGGAACTCTTCGTGCGTGAGTTCGACTCACACTTGGCCGGACTTTTTTTTCTGAATTAAATTTTTGTTTTCTTCATAAGTGAACCGCCGAAGTTCACCTGGTTTTATTATTATAAAAGTGGGAAATGTGTCGCAATGTTACAAAAATGGACTACTTAAAGGTTGTTTTTGTAACTACTTGAAATAAAGAAAATTCGTAGTAGTATATTATGTAGTTACAACATAAAGAATGTAGCCAAAACACGAGGCAACAGATTTTTCAAGTAAAGCCGCTGACGCTGCGTCCTAGTGATAACAAACATTGAATAGGACAAGGGATCTAGGTAAAAATGTTAACATTAAAACGGTATTACTTTTTTCCTTCCTACTTAGCCTGGCCATAAATACTGTTAAAAATAAAAATAAATAAAACATTACTTTTGAATTTGGAACTGACATTTTTATACGAATATTCATAGTGTTTTCTCATCTTTGCGCAAAAAATAATACAATCGCTGAGATGGCATTACATAAAGTAGATATGGGGTCTAACACTATTTTTAAATACTCTTTACGCTTAGTCAGATGTTTGTGTACTTGCAGGGCTGTTGATAAGTATACATTTATGATTGATTATTGAAAAGCCCCTAATTATTTTATCAATTATATACTTTTTTGGACAAAAAAATAGTGGGTGATTATTTTATGGATCCTTACACATATGGCAGTAATATTTATGTATACTTATGTACGTTGATATGAATGTTTCCATGTAACAGCTTGACCTACATACATATGTATATTCCATTTCAATAACATTGTTCTTGGCAATACAGAGTAATCTGTGTTTCTATACCTCCATCAGTTCAGTTGACCCAAACCTACAATCAGACATAACTTGGTTCCATGATAACATTAAAATATAATATTTTTACTTACTCTTTTTAAATCTTTCCGTTTTAATGTCAATTAGTTGATTTTTTACGGATCAGATATTTCTGTTGCCGCTTTCTGTTAAGGATTTTTTTTGATCATGTATTTTCATCAAGAAATAAGTAAATAGATATTCCACAAATGACTCCATGTATAATCATCTTAATTTATAGGTCAGACAATCATATTAAGGCAAACTATCGGAAGAGACAAGCTCTCGAAATTATCAAACAGTCACTTCGTATATCAAATAAAATGACTCAATTTATCTTTAGGGATTTCTTCTCGTCGTGCCATCAACTTAAGCATGGATACCATTATGTAACTAATTACCGACATAAAGAATACTTGGAAATTTCCTGAATTATTACAAATCGATCGTTTATTATTATGACGAAGATGGCCTGTAATTTGTAATGGCCATTTCTTTGAACACTGAAAACTCTGTTAATAAAATGATGATCTTGTTATAAAAAATTGGTGTTATGAATCTTATTTGAACATTTCTCGCGACACGAAGAATGTAAATTAGAGTGATGAAAAGCAAGTGGTCTTCAAAATTTTAATATTTATTCGACCTTAATGATGATCGAAAATCTACTGCTCAATTACAAATTTTTGTGATATTCAACACAAAATGTGAAAACAAATAATTTTTCAACAATTTCTTCTTTTTTTTCAGTAGCTTTTCATAATTAGGCCTCCATATTATTCAATTTTGCGACTGGAGTTAGAGAATTTTTGTCAGTGAAAGCAACATAACTCCTTAAAAAGCGAAGTACTTTTGATGAATTATAATAACACGCTATCATTATTTGAATTCTATATCGTGGAGCAATTAATTTATAAATAAGCGATGAGTAAGCAGTCAATCATTTTGTCAGAATCCTGGATTTAATCTGCAATCTCATGGCACGTTGTAACAACCCCTGATTCTAAAAGAGTGAGTAAATATCTGTCAGTAAAATAAGTAGTTACAAACTGAAATTGAAATGCAAAGGAGAATCTTTACAATTTAGTTTTATCTATATGACTAAAAAAATAGCCGGGACTGAGCTTTACATAACTCGAGAACACTCTAGTGGTGGGGAGTAAGATGGCGTAGCCTGCATATGTTGTTTAAGTTGAGAAACGCGTTGACGTATAAAGATGAAATTTATCAAATGCTCAGGTCTACATGGAGTTGTGAAAAAATTCAAACTTATAGGCCAACTTAATCAAAAGGTTCAGCCGTTTACGCCGCAAATATCCGTAAATTTTCGATACTTGCTGTTTTTTCAAAACTTATAATCAAAGTGGTATATAAAACAATTTTTCAAAAACAGATTTAGCCATAGCAGACTTCTTTATAGACCTTAAAAGAGGGATATTTCTACTATATACTTACATATTATTTTGTTGTATTATTATATCAAAGAGATTATTGACAGCATTTTCATAGAAGAAATTGTTACTTTATCACCAATTATATTACAAACTTTACACACAATCATACGCTACTAAAGCCTTCCTTGGGGATCGCTCTATCTATCGGTAAAAACCGCACGAAAATAAGTTCCATACAGTTTTTTACAAATCTCCGGAACGTATTTTTTTTATGTCAGAGGGAGGCAAGCGAGCAGGCTGGTCACGTGATGTTAAGTGATCACCGCCGCCCATAGACAACTGCAACACCCGCAGAGTAACAGAAACCAAAAACCTACCGCCCTCCCCAAATGAGGAGGGCGGTAGGTTAGGTTAGGTTAGGTTAGAGTTAACTTGCCAGTTTATAAATAGGTATTGTTTTTTTTACTTTTTTCTTTTGTAATTAACGCCCAAAGAAGTGGGCACGGGTCAGCTCATACCTAATAAATTTCTTGATATAAAAAGAAGTAAAGAATAAAGGATAGCAGGACAATCAGCAGGTTTCTCCATGTAACTGGCATTTCTGGGGCTTACTCATAACAATTGTAGAGCATTATAAACGCGCCATTACGCCATTAGCGCTCATTCGGGCCTTCAAAATCTAACTATATTATATACTTATGTATGTGTGTTAGACCTCAGATCCGAGACACATTTAGTTACTTCTTTACACAATTCAATAATCAAAAGTAATTACGTTAAACTTATTCAATGCATGGCATTGTTTGGTTGTAGATTGTATGGCTTTAAATTTCAATAAATTTTCTTTTTTATTTAGTAGGTAGGCAACTAAACAATGTTCTTTGCCAAAGTTTTGCACAATAATTAAGATCAAGAAAATTTAATGGTATTTGTTTGGATTCATTTCCTCAAAATTGCGACAAATGTATAGAAAAAGTTGAGAAAAACCTAAACAACCGAATTAAACTTCTAACAATACTTCTATATAATATGTATGTTTTCTGTCGGCTTGTTGTCAAGGAACTCGTGAACAGTAAGTATAAGGCCGCGCTCACTTTGGGCACAGTGCTATACAAATTTCGTTCGAACTTCACGTACAAACACGCATGGACAATCTCAAGCTTAAAAGTACTATGAGAGTGCTCAGACTATATACGAATAAATATACGTACGAATAATTAGTGCCCAGTCTGAGCACTTTCATAGTACTTTTAAGGTTGGGATTGTTTGTACGAGCAAAATTCGTACAAATACGCAGCTATAGTGAGCGCGGCCTAAGTCTCATATCTGTCAACTCATAAAGTTTATAATATATCAAGCATCTAAGACAATGGTAATTCAGGAGAAATCTGGAAGTATACTTATTTTATATGTTTGGGTAGCATTTTCAAAGAATATTTTGAAGATTTCCGCTTTACATATTGCATTTCTTATTGTATACTTCAAGATTTCAGAATTTTAAATAAAGCTGGTTAAACCCCGTAATTGCTCTATAGATCGTATTTCTAAACAAAAAAATTATTCTTATTATGACTTAATACGTATACATACAGGTGAAGTATAACGTATGCTTTCTTCTGAAAGACCCTTTCGGGTTAGACAGAGCCAAGAGTACAGAGACTCGAAGGCTAAGCTTAGCGGAATGGTGGGCTTATAAGTGACATAAATATTCAGATTCAATGATAGAAATGATAGAAAAACTTGCTAGAACATTTCTTACGAATTGAATCTTGTGTTAATTGAATTTTTCATTCGCTCCCAGAACTACATAATTATTATGTAGATACGTATAGGATGGTTGTAAAAAAATATATATTCAATACCCATCAAAATGAAGGATATTTTCAATAGCGATTCTAAATATATACGTATCTTGCTGTTTTTTTATTAGATTTTCATACTAAAAAGTAAACTAAATTGTAGAGCTTGGTTTCCCCTTTTTAGTCAGTTATTAGCATTTTCAGTCGAGTGTTTTGTTTTTTTTTAATAATTATTTTTATTTCCATATAAATTTTTGCCAAAGTGAGACAAGCTCGCGTAGCATAATCGTCATAAAACTCATGGTAGCAGTACTGCTCACGTTTTAATCCAGAGCTGATGTTTAATTTGAAATATTTAACACCTCAGGGGAAATTAAATAAAATTACTCCAAAAATTCTACATTTACAGTTCAAAAGTTTTAATAACTAAATTTATTACACACATTTAAAGAGTTTTATGATTTTCTTCAATATACACAAACTTGTTTACGTATTTCGCCACATGTTACTCATACATCAAGTAAGTACTCGCGTCTATAAAGTTTGTAACGATAATAATAAAGTTACAAATTCCACAATACTTTTACTACATTACATTTTAAAAATTATGCAATATATTGGATAAAATTATATGTATAATGTTATTATAATATAAACTTAAAGTGTAGCTTTATAATGTTTCTTATTTTTTAAAGATTTTGTAAAAGATTAAGCACAAAAATATACTAGTTGTAGAATAGCATATAAAATAAATATATAGTGACAAATCACACAAATTGAGTTAAACCCTTCAAATACTAACCAAACGATATATTACTATATATATTGTTATAACAAATACACATAAATAAAT